>SJJU01073007.1:0-11015 GCA_012932125.1 Conopomorpha cramerella | reverse complement strand
ATTCATTTCCCTATTTCTCTTGTTCTTCGGTAACAATACCCAATTGGATTAAATTGCGAGCCAAAGCGGAAGTACATAGGTATAGTTAACTGTAGGTACGTCTCGTCTAATTTGGCGAGTGTCTTGCACTTTGTCGTTATTTGGAGAGAAGAAAGAAATGACATTGAATAAAAATAGCAGAAACACAATGAAGAGGAAAACACAGACAGAATATAAACAAATCAATCCTTACTAATATTATAAATCGGAAAGTGAGTTTGTTCCGCTTTCACGCCGTAATTACTGAACCGATTGCTTTGAAATTTTGAAAACTTAGATTTTTCCGTAGGAATGATAAGTTTTCTTATAGTTGTCCTTTACACCGCAATATAACCGAAGTCCACGCGGGCGAAGCCCTGGGCGGAAAGCTAAGTAAATGTATACATACACTTCACGCCTGTCTCCCAGAGGGGTAGGCAGAGACTACGGACTACTACTACTAAATGCACATACAGAGAACCCTTGGACACATTGAGATCAAGTGTCCTAGGTCAAGTCTAGATGGATTATTAGCGCTTAGATGGACTAATTGTAAGATAATTATGGTGATTACTGTTAAGTGGCTAGCCGTTCGCTTAAGGACATAGGATATTCCTTATCCAAATCATATAGTATGGGTACTTACCAGTGGCGTGCACAACATACAGGCAAAAAGACACTGCCTACCTTAATATTTTGGCTAACCGACCTAATAATAGAGTTATTGCTTGAACTTTTTTTGTTGTACTCACGACAGAGGCTGACGACGAAAAGAACCGACTTCAACCAGTAAAATTTGACAAATACTTATGTGTGGTTTTCTCATGGATGTCATTGTAGGAACTGAACCAAATTTATAATGGACAATATAAACGGGAAGCACCAGCTTTCAAATACAAGAAAACATCCAAATCGGTTCACCCCGGCGAAAGTTCTGAGGCACAAAACATACAGACGAATTGAGAACCTCCTTTTTTGAAGTCGGTTAAAAATATAGTATATATTCGTATATTCTAGCGTCTGTAGTTCAGTTGGTTAGGAGCATCTGTGGTCCGGATACTTGGCTTGTAACCGAGAGGACGCGGGTTGGAGCCCGGCTACTGGACGTGTACCAACGCAAGGACAACATCGTGATGAAACCCGCAACACCACAAGGTGTGTGAATCTTATAACGGCGATGGGCCCACTCCCTGTCACGTTGGGTTAAATAAGCTTGGTGAACGGTGGGCACTTACTTAGTAACTCACTGTGACTACCCCGTATTGGGATTCAAAGTCGTGATGTGTATCTATACCTACCTATATTTACATAGCATTCGCAAATAAATGATATAGGTAAAAGATAACACATACGAAATATACCTAACAGTAAATTTAAAGACAGTGAGTGATATTTTGGCGCCGAACGTGTTTCCTTGTTCGAAAATGTGTACAAATTGTACATACCCTGGTTGTAAAGCCGCGTCATGATGACATCCATCGGCGTGAGTGTGATGGTCTTCACGACCGCGCCGATATTGCTCGCGATGAAGGCCGAAAGGTACTTGGACTGCTGCGCTATGTTGTTGTTATCCATCCATTCTTTGCACCTAAAAATGGATGCGTTCCTTTGTTTTTAAATTTGTCCAGCCAGCTATTTTAAATACGTAAACAAAAGGGACGCGACGCCGAAAGAGGTCAAAGTCTAAGAAAACGCAACGGCATTTGGCGCGATGCCAACGCGCTAAGCGGTAATGACTCCAGTCTCCCGCGTTTTAAAGTGTTAACATGTTGAAATACTTACATTGCGTATGCGGCTATCTGTGATGCGGATCCGATGGAATTTCTCAACATCATGCCGTGCGCGCCCCGCCACAACCCGCCCAGACCGTTCTTTCTATATATTTTCATGACGGCATATGTTGCACTGTTGTGCGCGTGCTGAGTGCCCACGGCTATCGACTTCGACGAATAAGACATAAGTTGGGTTTTAATTAATTGTAACGGGCTACCGAAAAATGCACCCAACATTCCAGCAAATGCACCGACCGTCAAACTGTTGACGAACTTTGTGTTTTTCTTCTCGTCTCTCAGTAAGCCGTAGTTGTCCGCCTGTTGGTAAACCCCCAACCTAAAACATAACGACACAGTGTAAATAATAATTAACACCATCCAAGACAGCTTTCATTAGGAAATTATAAAGCAAATTATGATAAGCATAGTTTAGATAAAATTGCATAGTTAGAACAAAAAGGACCCAATATGAAACACACCAAATTTGTAATTTAAGTTTCGTATCTTTTATGTTAAGGTTCAATTTCATAATATGAGACATTTTGTTTTGTGTCAGTTTTATTCTAACTAAATTTAAAATTCTAAATTTAAACAGCCAATTTGTTATGTTTTTGTAACTTACCGAACTCCATTAACAACTAGTTGAAACCATAGAGCTGGTACTAGACCCTTCTGCAGTGCGGACATTCCATCATGTTTCACTATAGTGTACATTGCGTGCGGTATGTTTTTATAGTGGACAGCATGTTGTCCTCTCGCTCTCAACTCGCCTTGCAACTGCATGCGAGTCTTAACAACATCAAATGGGTTGCTGAAGAAACCGGCACCAACGCCAGCCATACCACCCACGAGGAAGTCCATTGCACTGGACAAACGAACAGAATTTCTAGTTTCTGTTAGACGTTAGTTGACATGCTCCATTTTTTATTGGTACTACCATGTATCTCAATTAATTAAGCAAGTTATGGTGAAGATAATAATTGTAACTAAATACACAGTTTAATTCTATAAAATTGATAAGTAGATAAAAGTAATTTATATTCCAAGTTTGTAAAGAACATTGGACACACTTTGTGAAAACAAAAGGGCAATATTTACAGGTACTTTTAGATGTCAAATTGTACTAAAATTACCTACTAAAGTTGCCTACTGGTATTTTATTACATATATTCTACTCCTATGAATCATAAGGTTATGTTAAAAATACTTTGAGATCTCTAAGAAGTTTTATTTCTAACGAGAAACTGTTAGTACTTACTTGCGATACCTATGCGGTTATTAGTTTAATTCATGTTTGATTTGAAATTAAACACAATCATAAACTATCTCACTACTAATTATAAGTTCTTATACAAAATAAACAATAATGTACGTACATACCTTTTGATAGCAAGTTTTCAGCAGGTTATAAGAATTATCATCTCGTTCGTTTCGTAGTGAAATATAGCAGGCACATGATAGTCTCTTTGACTATTTATTTTAATAGCACTTAACTACTATTTTAAGTTTCGTAATCACTGCTACAGTAACCGCACACAACACGTTCGGGAAATTCCGAATTCAAATTGAAAAAAGAAAATGGGAAACCAGACGAAGTGCAAGAATATTTTGACAACTTTGACGTTTCTTCGATGTTGCCAATCTCAAATCAAATAATGCCCGAGAGGAAAGATGAATATATTAAAACACGACATACACTGGATAAGTAACATTCTTAGGACCTCTTAACATTACAAATAGTGACATAGATCAAAATACTGGGCTTCAAAATATGCATGTGATAGATCTACATAGAGACATAGGCTGCCTCCGCAGCCAGTATTCGTTTACACATTCTATTTAATGTTCCGCACAAATACAGTGCATATTCGTATTCTCTTATATTTACAGATATTTTCCACAGTATCAGAAGTAGGTGCAAATAGAAATTATTCATACATAAAAATATTATTCTCAAGGTGAAATGTAAAATAGGCTTATGGTTTCGGAAAATGTTTCAAAACTGGCAATAAACTTTTTGACATTGACATCTTATCAGCTGACTGCCGTTTGCTTTTAAAGGTGACTTTGATGTTGTCTTCTTATTGCCACTTTTGTTGAAAAGTTTCAAAGAAAAAGAAATTATTTTTAATTAGATAGTTTTAGGTACCTGTACTAAATATACTATGATATTTTAATTAATAGTGTATATATATATATATATATGGTATAAGCTACACTTAGTTTATGCATGCATTTATATTTTAACTCGAAGTGAAAGAATAAACAAACATTTAATTTTCATATCCCTACCAGATTGTCCTCTATACCTTCAAATTGGTAGATTATGGAAGGTTGTGGTTATCTATCAAGCTAGCGAAGTTATCCCCTGCTTTGAGTTTCCCTTTTCAAATTGACCTTTTTTTTAATAAAGTCATTCATAAGTAGGTGGATGACAAACTTTTGTTATGACGTAAGGTTAATAATATTGACCTGTCAATTTTTGGGCTGTTTTCGGGGAAAATTCAAGTAAAAATGAAAAAATATTCTTGATTACAACAAATAAACTAAGAAATATCGTAAAAATGGCGGTAGAACCTGGAATGTTTTTATTTGAAGTGGTCGTACAGAATGTTCAAACTCTTAGCGATAGCCGTCAGTTTGTGATTAGAAGTGACTTCGCAGACGTATTTTCCTTGGAGTTAAAGGATCCCAAGCAAATGCACATTGTGATGCCGGAACCACCGCCTCTTCCTCCCGACCCACCAGGAAAGAAGAAAAAACCAAAACCTAAACCAAAAAAAGGAAAGAAAGGTGCTATAGAGCTTCCACCACCAGAGCCTGTCATACAATCAGGCCAGTCCGTGCTGTTCACGAGCACACCAGAGTTCCTCATACAAAGTATGAGGAACTTTCCTATGGAGGTCTCTCTCTGGAGCAAAGAAGACAATTTATCATTGATCGGTTCGAACTCAATTCCCTGGGATCCACAATTTGTTCGATACTTGGAAAGGATTTGCAACAGCGAAGACCCACCGCCAATATCGATAAACGATGACTATAACATATTTGAAGAAGGGAAACCAAAAAGATTAGCGCAGTTAGGGATTCAAGTGAAACTATCTTTTCTAAAAGACAAGGTCACAATGTCCTTCAGAACTCTTTCCGAAGATGCTGAAGTGCGAAAATATCTATATACCGGTATCAATTCGAAAACTACTTCCTATATATGCAATATGAAGACTACAGATGAAATATACATAGAAAATTCAAATAAAGTTGAGAATAACTTCGAAAAGGATAGAACACCAAAGAAAGTCGTGTTTGCTGATTACAAGAACGCTCCCGCAGCGAACCTTACCTTCTTCAATGAAGGAGATTACTGTTGCATGGGCCACGCCGACAAGCCTCCAGAGTCCATATACAAGTCTCCACAAACACTTCCTGATATTGATACGATTATTGATTATGTAAGGACTATAATAGTCTCATGTAACGATAACATGAGGATGTTAACACCTCGTCCAACAATAAGACCTAGAGTGAAGGCAACAGATATGGACCGATTATGTTATTGCAAGGAAACTCAATGGCCCAAAGGCGAATTCGCTGATCGTTTCAAGAAAGAAGCTCAAAAGGCTCCTTGTGCACTTTGCTCCAACACTGCCACAAAAAGAGCTCTCGGCGAAGGCGGAACTACATTCGACGTTGCAAATATCCGTGGGCCATGTGGCAGAGCTGATTGTCGTATTGCAAGAGATCTCAGAGCCTACATAGAAAATCTGGTACAAGAAGACCTGCAAGAGGTTAAACTTGATGACATCATTGGGCCATGTGGAAGTAGATCGTGTCTTTTGGCTGAGAAGATTCAGGAATTCATATGCCACCAAGGACCATTCAGTGAAGGTGCAACTGAGAAAGCTTTATCAACCCAATGCGCGTGTATAAAGAAGATGCAGGAATCGTTACTTCAAACAGATTCGTGCAACGAGTCTTGTGAAGAATCCTGTAATGACTCCGACACGACTCCTTGTGCTGGGAGCGCTTGTCCGAGCAAGAAGAATATAAATGAGAAAGTTTATAATGTGTTCTACTTTACTGTGGAATATGAAAATGCGATTGAAACAACTACCCCAAAATCAGGAGCCTCCGGCAATCCAAGCTCCAATACTTCTGAAGAGAGATATTGTGACAAAGATTGTGGAGCTCTGTCAAAGTCATCCAATGTCACTTCCTGCGCCAAGAACACTTGCACCTCCACTGCTAATGACGTTGCTGATGATAAGGAAGAACAACTTAATCTAAAATGTGTATCTCCCATATGCCCAAATAGAGAAGAAAAGTATCCAGACAGTCCAGCTGATAGCAATATAGAAATTAAAATAAAGGACATCCATAACATGTGCTGCGTTAAAACTTGCGAAATTGGAGAGACGGTTAAACAATTTCTTGTTGATGGATACGTGAAAAAATCAAGTAAAAGTCCATTTGTTGACGATAATCCGTGCTACTGCGACTGCGTGTGTAGCTTAAAGTTTACGAAGAAGACAACATACTGTCCTGTGTGTGGAGGATACGAATGCTTAGGTGAAGATCTAAAAGATCAACCAGAATTCGCCATGCCCTACCCTTGCCCGGTTTACCACAAACTTTATGACAAAAAATACATCAAAGTGAACAGCCCTTGGCCTGAAGAAGAGGATGAACCGGAAAGGAAGGCCGCGGATACCGCTAGCATAAGAAGCGGAAGGTCTGAAAAAACTTTTACGACCGGTTCCAAAGACATGTCAACTGTGGATAAAGGCTTAAAACCGGGAAAGGATGCGAAGAAGAAAATTGCTGAAAAAAAGGAAGACAAACCTGCGAAGGCAATGAAGCAAGTTGGCAAATTCACTGCAAAAAGTGAAACAAAACAACGTAAGACTTTTTCATCTTAATTACCTACCTTATGCTACCTAGTCCAGATAGGTACTTTCGAGATCGGACGATCGGACTTTGCAGATCGACCCTTTAGCAGCCCGGCTGTAATCTTAATGTTCTAGGTTTCTTAAGTGTGTTATGGGTAGGATGTACAAGGTTTTTTCTAGTAAAGATATAGATAAGAATACCAATATGATCAAATACCAATTATTAATGATGATCAATCAATCATGATGATTACAAATATTTTGACTATGTTACCTGTCACGCGATAACAAGAAACCACAAGAAATTTTATAATCGATCGATGAAAATGCTATTCTGATAATTTTTAAATCTCTAGAATAACCTCATATGGAAAGGAAAATATTTTTATGCTTTTTTTTATCAACAGCACCGCCAGAGTTAACAAGACCCGAATCAAAGTATCCATACCCTTTGGTACCCAGAAATAAAGGATGGGCGTGGGAAGCTGATGACATACCCGCCATGAAGGTTTTTTTTTGGATTTTTTTACTACAGAAAACAGTTTACCATTAATAATCTAAACCGTTAAAATTAAGTCGGCGGGAGCCGGTATTCAGCGAAGAATATACAATGGTACCGATCAGTTCTGTTATAGGCTAAAACTTCTATTTCACCTACCTAATAAAATAAGTTGGTTTGACACGATAGTAGCACGTAGTAACTTAAATCTAGGAATTAACAGCTATGATTGGAGTCATCTGGTCAAATTAAAATTTAATTTATTTTTGTCTAGGTTCGACCCCAATGGAAACCTGGTGCTGCTCACAAACTTCTGGTCCGAAAGTATAGATCTTTGAGAGAGGGCATGGATGTTATCATGAAGAAGAAGAGAGCTCTTATGTCAAGGAAAAAGAAATTGGAAATGAAACCAACTCTTATCGTAAAGAAGCAGGACGGAGAATATACGGTACAAATGGAAGTATTCAAGAAATATTCCAAAGAACGCTTGATATGCCAATATCCGTTTGAGGAGAAACCACCATTAATTTATACGATCGGTAAAACGGACGAAGAAAAATATCGCATACAAAGAATACGTGAGAGAAGAGAACGCCGAGATACGAGAAGGAAAGCCCGCATAATACAATCTGCCTTTAGAGATCGGTGCCAGGAGATCTGCGTAAAAGCTTACAATCAAGCTATTGGTCTCCTCCCACTGCCAAACCCTAATAGCCCAGAATGCCCGTGTGATATTGGCGAAGGAGTCATCAGTCCTCCGATAGATTCGTGTTCTTGTTCTGAAGAGGACAGTTATTCAAGTAGCGACACTGACGGTGACGATTGGGTTATTGAATTTTCAGCACCCGCATCAAGATGGGACGCTAAGGCTAAGCCCCCTCCAGTCATGGTTGAGAATGAATCGCAATATACTTATCTCGATTACAGAGTGAAATTGGTCGACAAACGTGGTAAAGAATTACCCAGATTCTTTAAAGGGCCCGATGGTAAGCAGGAGTGCAGCGATTTAGGCGGTTTCTGGGGTACAGGACACGAGTGGATGGAGATTAATAAAGACGGTTACATCGGTCCTGATAACCGTTGGGTCCCCATGAACTTCACGGGCCCTGATGGTATGTTTTACTCGGCAGAAGATGGCTTCTTCACAGACAATACTGGACAAACGTTAAAAATAGGCATCGACGGGTATATTGACAAGGATAACAAATGGTGTTGGTACGGCAGGCGTAAGAGGCCTGGGAGGTCAAAATCTACGTTAATGTCACAAGATACCAAGAAAAATCCGAGAATGGACGCAGCTAAATTAAAAACGACAGACCCGAAAGGCAAGACAAAGCAGGAAGCGCCACCGGCAGCGGGTAGTAAACCTGCAAAAGATAATAAAAGTAAGAAAAATGTTACCATCTCTGGAAAATCTAAGAATCCACTGGTTATGAGCCTTTCTGTTAACTTCGAAAGACAGTTTATGCCAAGATTAAACGAAACTGGCGCTCTTAGAATTGACCCAATGAAACTAGGTAAATATAAAGAAATTATGAACGATCTTGAAATGTACGACCTTCAGGAACTTAAGCCTCCAAAGAAAACAAACCGGGCTTCAAACACGCCGAGAAAAAAATTCTCAACCCTTGCACTTAACAGCACATACATTAACAACAAACCTTTAGCGCATGCAAACAGAAGAACCTACGACGTTTCTTTCAAGCATCCCACTATCAAATATATCTCGCCAATTGCCAGGTCTATTAATTCTTCAAGGACAACTTCTATTGATGTTTAATTTTATACAAGTATGGTTCAAATTAAAATTGCCTTGTGTTTTGTCTGCAGTTCATTGTTTTTATTAAACTATTTCTTTAGGTGTGTTGATCAGTGATAGGTACTAAGTAACTATCTCATTGCATTCGCATCATAGTCCATTGGATGGACAGGATAACATGAGTCCGTAGAACCTCCCTGTCATATACTTAAATATTTTTTATCACGAATGCCATTAGTGGAAATGTGTACACGCCCTCCAGACTGTTATCACCCCTGGTCGACCCATTATCATACCCTGGTCTGGTCCACGCCGAACCTGCCCAGGTGTGGTGGATGGGTAGGGCTAGGGTTACCCGGAACAAATCCCTGAGCATACCCCTGGTGGTATGGTGGGACTAAACCATGCCACTATAGTAGTAGTATTGGGACATGAAAAGTATAAACAGAGGAAAGGTTAAACAATAAGTATATTCATTAACTAAAACTTTGTACCTCTTGGAACCAATGGCACAATTTATCCCATGACCGTAATTTTATACAATACTAGCAAACACGGCGAACGCCACCAGATGGCTTCGTTTAGTTTTCCCGCTTTGCTGTTGAAATTTTTCTTAAATTTTCTTTGCTATAAACCTTACGGAGCCTGAGACCTTTCCAACGAATGGAAAACCGTGGAAATCGGTTCGTGCGTTCTGAAGTTATAGCGTCAGGGAGGAAAATCCGACTTATTTTTATATAGTAGAGGTCTTACTAAAGGATATTTGAAATAAAAGGCACTATAAGAGTACCGTACCCGGTGCACAGGTTTCGGCGGAAGCCAGTCAGAGAGGAAATCTTTGGCTTCAAGATGCGCCAGCAGAGATTTGAAATGTCGCCGTAAGAAGTATTTTGTGGATGAGGTATAAGGAGGTTCATGGGACCGTTTCTCCTCTACCAGTGTCTACTCCTTTGTGATTCTACACACTAATTTATGGTAACAAAAAATAAACCATCAAAAGTGTAAAAACGTCAAAACAAAACGAAAAAACTTTGACGCAGTCATAATACCATGGCAGTCACGGAAATGTAAATTTTTTAGTGGTTCATAAAATTATTTTCGGAAATTTTTACTAAATTCAGTTTATAATATCAATCTAAATAAAATCAAAATGGCCCTTTCAGAATCACTGTTCTTATTCCAACTTGTGTTTCAAGATCTTGAACTGGATGGTGTTCCCAAACACACGGAAGTCAAACATTATTATTTGAAATGCAAATTCGGTGATATATTTTCACTGGATGTCCAACAGCCACGACAAAGTTTCAAAACTTCAAGGAAAAAAGGCAAAACGAGAGCAAAGATTTCCTTTCGCACGTCACCACCAGACATGAAGAGAGAAGATGCAGTATTGCCCATTTCTGGTTCAGTGCTCTTCGCATGTAATGTCTGTACACTCATGTGGCACATGAAAACTCAACCTATAGAAATAGATCTCTGGTACAGAGAAGGGCCAACACAAAAAAAAATTGGTACATCATCCATACCGTGGAACTTTGCATACTTAGAGTTCTTACATATAATAAGCACAGGCAACGAAGCCCCGCCTGTGAATCTCAGTGGCCAACATTGTGTAATAAACGAAAACACAACCAACACTAGCGGTCTAGTAAAGCTGCAATGTAAATTGAGCCTTCTAGATTATAAGGTTCCTAAAATCATCAAATGTTTGTCTGAGAATAATTTGACATCTAATTTCCTTGGCTATCATTCTTCGCCTATAGGAATTAGTTACACAATCCGTCAAAATACAAACGATGATAAGCTACAAGATAGTAACGATGAGACGAATACTATAAAGATACTATTTGATAACATTTTGAAAGAAGATGTTACTACAAATTACGGCACCGAGCAAGATATAGTTAATTTTAATTTTCAGAGACAAATTATACCTTATAATCCTCAAATATATATTGACGACACCAGCAATAATACTGATACCATTGAAGAAGACGTCTGCCAAAGTGAATCGACCTCTCCAATCTTGCGAAATGTAGACTTAAATCAATATTCATTGTACGAATGCCCTCCAAAGCAGC
>SJJU01073006.1:0-14103 GCA_012932125.1 Conopomorpha cramerella | reverse complement strand
AAATAAAATCAATAAATTAATATATAAGTAACATGCCTACATTGTGAATGTAAAACATTTAACAGAACTTATTCTGAATTCTATCTTCGTTTTTACTAATATTTGAACAAATCCATCCAACATTTCATTTCTTTATCCACAACAACATTTTAACTCAATTATATATCTAATTTATAATGTGACTATTTTGTGACTAGTTTGTATGATAGTACTAAATAAAAAATCATTTTCAATTTCACGGATAACGATTCAATCGTTCAATATTGAAGCATATAAAAATATGTGTAGTATATCAAATGTTTGTGAGATAAGTAAATAAAATGTTGATTAAAGTCTAGGGAAAAATATTGAATTTTTCCTAAAAAAAATTCTACACTGCGACTTAACAAAAGTTACATACCGATTTCGTTAAAAATGATAACCATTTTTAAAATTAACTTATAGGTGCTTATAATTTTATGATGCTAAGTGCTTTTAAAATTTCCGATACCAAGTTATTTCTTCAATGGTCTCTTTAAATTTTCCATATTTCCAACCTCCAACTTTCCAGCTCTCCGGACATCTGCTCTCCCTTAACCCATCTTTTTCAATTTTTTCTTTATATTTCAACTCACTTCTCTTTTTTCAATGTAGCTTACTATTTATCTTTTTAATGGTATATAAAATTATTTCATCATCATCATCATCAGCCACATGACGTCCACTGCTGGACGCGGGCCTCCCCCAATTATTTCCATAAAAAATTGTGGTGAAATGCATATAATCGCTACGCTGTGCAGGCGGGTTAGCGATCGCAGTGGCGTTGTGGTTTAACTCACAGAGAGCGCTGCTGTCCGTCCTCTGGAGAGTTCTCTCGGTCGCCTCTTACGACTTCCCCGCCTGTCAAGCGTGGCGATTATTAGTATTTCCCCTCAAATGATGGAAATTTTTGGCGGCGGCCCTCGTCCAACAGTGAACGTTATGTGGCTGATGAGGACATATATCATCATCATAAGCCCATACTTGTCCACTGCTGGACATAGACCTCTCCAATTGCACGCCACTGTGATCTGTTTTCGGCTTCTCGCACCCAGCTTCTGCCAGCTTCTGACATATATTATATGAAGTACTTATTATATGTGTATCGTATTGTACTACATACACTTACTAACGTAATTTCATATTCAGTAGTGCAGGAAGAGGCGTATAATACTTTCGTGGAAACTCGAATTAAGATAATCATATATGTATGTATCTAAGGTATCTCGGGGGTTAAGCACCAAACATTTTACCAGGCGTATAGAAAATAGCGCCCCTAGCGTCTTTAATGAGAAAATAGTGCAACCGTGACTGTCTCAAAATGCTAATGTATTTATTAAGTGTCGTCGAAGCAAGACGTCGAGAACGATTTATTTCATTACTTTCACTCGGCGACGGTTGAATTCCATAAGAATTCTGTACTTTATCTATATCCACCCAATATTCCTAAAGCCACGTACAAAGAAGGCTTATCATCCTTTTGTGTGATTTGCACCAAAAGCCGGATTGAAACGTATTTCAGTAAGCCTTTCGACTAGAGCCAAAAACTCAAAAGATAAATCTGTAACTGCGAATGTGTGTGAAATATCTCACTTGTTAGTAGAAAAAAAATAGCTTTAGTGCAGCCAGCGAGCGGTCTGAAATATTCTCATTCTTCGCTATGTTTCATGGTCACTAAAGCCGAGAGATATCTTTATGCGGCGCAGCACTTTAAAAAAGTAAAAAAATAAAACAACTTGGGCTTGTTACACGTTTGCCTGCATGTTCTCTTTTCAAAATAAGATAAGTGTACTCTTGTGGCTACGGGTGCTACGCCGTAGTAGCTCTACGCCGTAGCCGCATAAAACGTAGAGTATTTGTTGCGTTCTGTTTATAGCGTGCTTTTAAAATTCGTTCAGAAGCACTTTCTTGTATATTTGTTCATTTATATTTAAATGTGATTTACCCCGTAGCCATGGGCAAGTCGAATAAAAATTTAGTATAATAATATATCTTATTCCTATGTATGAGCTATATTATTGTAAAATTTTATTGAAATCCATTCAGTAGTTGTTGCATAAAAGAATAACAACTTGGATATCAAGACTTTATTTTGCCTTTAAGATTAGATACCAAATCGTTCAATAAAAGAGAAGCTGTGATCTGTTCTGTGTGTGAGTCTTTATGCGGTGCAGCACTTTAAAAAAGTAAAAAAATAAAACAACTTGGGCTTGTTACACGTTTGTCTGCATGTTCTCTTTTCAAAATAAGTGTACTCTTGTGGCTACGGGTGCTACGCCGTAGTAGCTCTACGCCGTAGCCGCATAAAACGTAGAGTATTTGTTGCGTTCTGTTTATAGCGTGCTTTTAAAATTCGTTCAGAAGCAAATTCTTGTATATTTGTTCATTTATATTTAAATGTGATTCACCCCGTAGCCATGGGCAAGTCGAAAATAATATAGTATATGTCTTATTCCTATGTATGAGCTTTATTATTGTAAAATTTTATTGAAATCCGTTCAGTAGTTGTTGCATAAAAGAATAACAACTTGGATATCAAGACTTTATTTTGCGTTTAAAATTAGATCAATAAAAATCAAATCGTTCAATAAAAGAGAAGCTGTGATCCGAGTTGTGACAAAAATATCAACAGATTAAATTCTAGTCGCGAGAAATTCCCACCGTAGCTATGGGTGACAATTTGACGCTTGTTGACTGAGTCGAACACATATTTTTTTGACTCAAAGGCCCGTGACTTAGCTACGAACAGCTATTGAATGATAATTAAAATAAATATTAAATAAAAAACAATTCGCTTTGGATATGTGAAGTGGGTACTTTAGCAAGTTGAAACAGTTTAACGTTTTATGAGCTGTGTAAACATTTTATGTGGCACTTGAAAGCCGGTTTCATATGGGATTGTTTCCACTCAGTATGGCTATCAGTGGTTAGTCCCGCATCGTGCGGATTTTCGCAACCGCCTCTCTGAGCGTTTAATCACTCCGGGGATGATTCTGTTTCCCTGTTCGTACTAGTTTTTCAGCTGGATACGTATATAGTTTTATTGAAAAAAACATTGTAAAGTACATTTTACAGTTCTCGTCATCATGTATCTCGCCAAAATTGACACATATACCTTTGTTCCAAATTACATATTATGTGCATTATAGTATGGGTAATTGTTCACAAAAGAACAAAAGAATAAGTAGAATTCATAGTTTATTTGGTTTATTCGAATTAGTATTTTTGTCTTGACATGGAGTAGTGAAAAAAGACGGTAGAATGGTTTTCCATTTGGAACTGTTTTCGATTACAAGCGGTGTTCCAAATGGGCGTCTGATTGAGTTTAGAAAACAGATAATTAAATAGGTTACAGGTAAACAATATTAATTTACAGTAGTAAATATGACGCTTTGACGCGTTATCAGTAAGTGTGTACCTAAGTAAGTTAAAGTATAATAGTTTCCTATATTAAAATATTCAGTATATTTTATTTTGATGGTTGTTATTGATGGCGGCACTTTTGGCTCGACGTGCGTCACTTCTGGAACTGGCTGCAAATCAGCGCTGCGGGCGCGAGTCCCAGCATGTTATGCTGAGTCAGGTGTCATATAACTGCGACAAGAAGCACAGTGACCAGGCTGTAACGTGTATCTGTTCCATTTGTTTATATAGTTTTATTTTTTGTGCTTCTTGTGTCCTATTAAACATGCTTCTTCTAGGTTTAATAAATGTCCAACTGTTTAATTCAGATCAGAGCGAGGTCCTGCTTTTCTATTTTTGATGTAAAAGAGCAGATAGCTGCTGCGTTGTAGGGGAATCGATCTCCAGGCCGTTTGCACTGCAATACGGCATTGGACGCTGTATATTCATAAACATTGGACATAAAGGTCCGCATTTGAGAGGATTAAAAGTACCACATGCTTTAACCACTGTGTAACTTCTGTCACGGATATTTTTTAATTTTGCACTGCGCTTTGACGGTAATCTGAACGTGTATTTCGGTGGATGGCTGGATGATTTATGAGTGTCGTTTGGTGTCTTCCTAATTTGTACGCAGTAGTTAGAGCGGTTGTGTACTGTGGTATATGTGGTGTACTCGAGAGCAATATTTCCGAGAAATGCATACCTTTGTATACTTTAACTACTCTACAGAAAGCAAATGCTTTAAAAAAAAATATCAAATTCCGTTCACCCGGTTGAATATGCTGAGGTAAATATAAAAAAGTCGTATTTTAGTAAATTAAAATTAATACTCTTCACGCCTTTTCATCTCAATGCGAGCCAGGCAGATCCAGTACCATTAGTACACGTCCAGCAGAACCATATTAAACTCTAGTTATCCATATACAATAAAAACTCAGAGACCAGACTGATACATTCATCGGGGACTCATCAATGCCCAGCCCAAACCATTGACCCTAGAAAACTGAAATTTTGCACAGGGATGTTTATCTGAGATATTTTTTTTTTAATTCATGCCCTAAGTGGGTAAAAAATCGGAGTGGGTGTGGAGGTTTATACTTACATGTAATATCAGGGAAACACTGTTAATAACGCATATTGGCAAAACAACGGTCAGGTAGTAATGTATAATTCAGCAGGGAGTGTCAACTTTTTAACAATGATGGAATTTTTAAACATGGTACATTCTAAAAATAATATTTATAATGTTATATCCTGTGGACAAGCGGCATTAATATGTCATTCGGGAAGTGTTTAGAAAGTTATAGAAATCAATGTTCGTTCAACAGTATATCACTGTAGAAAGTCAACATAGTTGTGTATAAACGTGGTGCCGATAATATAAAACGTATAGTTTTATGATGTAAATAACGAGTTTTTGAAAATACAATAGCTAGTTTGTGTGAGATTCTCATAGAAATAACTTAGTACTCTTTTACGATTCCAAATAGATGAAGTTATGAAATGCATGTTGTGGGACTATTGGAAAGTGTCTATCCGATCAATGTTGAGCTCCACTGTCTAACAAATTATTAGTCTAAAGTATTTATATACTTTTGGACTGTTCAGGACAGTCGTATCCCCTGAAGTACTTTTTCGGTCAAGCAAAGTTAAACAATTAGAAGCACACTTGAGCTGTCTTTCCAAACTTCTTCTTACATTCTACAGCTCAACGCCGGGTTAGTTTAAGTAGCTGTTACTGAACTAGTATTCAAAGTGAACTAGGAAATCTGTGAGTCTGAACGGAACGCGAGTTCCTCATAAAAATCTACTTTCAACATTCGTAAATTGCAGTTTCATAACGTCGAGAATTTTTATTGAAATATTTTGCAGGTCATTGACTTCGTAAGTCGGGCCGGGTTAAAACGAAAATACTAACTACCGAATATAGGTAACATACTATTGACACTTTAAGCTACAGTTATTGGACAGTATGTTTAACGAAGAAAATATCTTTTTTATTCGTTAAACATCAGTTCATATTACCAAATACTCTAGAATGGCAGGTTTTGTGCGAGGACTTACCAATTGTACATCTAAATCCCTCGCTAGAAGTATGACTTGTCTAAATGTCACAATAGCTCATCCCTCTATTGGTATTCCAAAGGTGACTTTACAATGTTATGATGAGTAAACATAGTTTCGGCATCCAGGGACACTTCAAACTCCATCAATAAATATGTAGTATAAAACAAAGTCGCCTCGCGCTGTCAGTCCCCATGTATGCTTAGATCTTCAAACTACGCAACGGATTTTGATGCGGTTTATTTAATAGATAGTTTTTTTGGTGGCAGGTTTATATATAAAATACATAGGTACATAGCGGGGACACACTGTTAAAAATGTACTTTGGCAAAACAACGTTTTCCGGGTCAGTCGGCCAGTTATAGGTGTACTCGTGAGTGGTATTCTATTCTGAGTGCTAACGGACTGTACCACCGTCTATGTACAACTACTGTACGAGTTGTACAAGTTGGGAAATAGATAGCACTGATCCGATACACAATTTAGTTCACAGTAACATTGATGCCAATTTATATACAGAACTTGTTACTTCCGTTTCCAACACTACGTACCTACGGGAACAGAAACAGTACTTTGTCGCTTTATTAGGGCTTAAATGTTGTTCAGAAATAGAACACCAGCTACGAAAAATACTATGGCTCTAACATTATAATATTTTGATACGTATACATAGGAACATGGGTATTTTATTTAAAGTTAGTACCGGGTAATTACCCAAAGATAAGCATTCAGCTGGATTTTTTAATAAAAAAAAATAGTAATTAGTACTAGTTAGTAGGTATATTTTTTCAGAGCGAAATTATTAATGCAATTGCATTAGAAGGGCAATAATCTTAACATATTGACGGACAGTAAAAGTTAGTATATATATATATCTGCGTGCCAAATTCCATCAAAATCTGTCCAGCCGTTTTGATATATAATTTCTTCACCTGGGACTTCAGGGCGGACTTGTTTCTGTATACCTATCTGTATTTACAGTAAATACCACCTACTTCGACTTCCTAGATTTAATTGAATGGCGAATAAAACAAAGTCGCCTCCCGCTGTCTGTCTCTATGCAACGCATTTGATGCGGTTTTCTTTTGTAGGTAGTTTCTTCTTGGGAAAGGTTTATATGTGTAACTAGCAAACCCCGCGAACTCCGTTTTGCCACCAGATGGGTTCGTTTCGTTTACCCGCTTTTCTGATGAATTTTTTCCTGAATTTTCTTTGCTATAATCCGAGACCTTTCCAACGAATGCAAAACCGTGGAAATCGGTTCGTGCGTTCTGGAGTTATAGCGTCAGGGAGGAAAACCCGACTTATTTTTATATAGTAGATACACACACATAATAGCACAGGAACACTGGCAAAACATAGTTTACTCTATATAGTTTTTTTAAACCCCTGACGCAAAAAGAGGGGTGTTATAAGCTTAACGTGTTTGTCTTTGTGTCTGTCTGTGGCATACAAACTCTCAAAGTAATAAGGATATTAAAATTCTTTTTTTTTTGTTTGAAAGCTGATTTGATCGGGTTTGATCGATATCGGTTCAGCCACGCAAAAGCTATGGGGGTTTGAAGTGAGCATGAAAAATTGTACACCAGTAAATATGTTCAAGTGGGGTACCAAATGAAAGAGCCCGCCACGAACATTTAAAGTGGGGTTATCTTTTAATTTGCAATTTTATTTTTGAAGGACATCAAATTATGAAGAAGATTTCTAAAACTCGACCCTATCTTATATTTAATGCCATAACAGGTGTTCACACGACTGGTGGTGTGCGGGTTTTTAATCGACTTAAAAGTGGGAGGAGGTTTTCAATTCGTTGGTATTTATTTTATGTTTGTTACCTCATAAATTTTGATTGAGTGAACCGATTTCGAAGAATCTTTATTTGTTTAAAAGCTGGTGCTTACCGTTTGGTTTGATTTAAATGTGTTAATTTTTCTTTAAAGTTAGTCACGATGTTTTACTTAGCAACAAAAACCATACAATAAGCAACTCTGTAATAGTCCGGAATAATATCTGGTAGTAGGTAAGTAAACTTCGCATGACACAGCCGTCACATAAACAAATGTTGGCTCATTCGTGTCTCGCAGATAATGCTGAATGTCTCATCCTGCTAACTGCTTGAGCAGGAACAAGGTGACGCCTTGTAAAGGCAAGTACACATGTTTGTTTTATAAAAGTTCTCTGCACTATTGGTTTTATTAATAACTAGCTGACCCGTCAAACATTGTTTTGCCAATATAAGTTATACACAGATTTTCTTTGCTATTATTTGTATGTATTGTACATATAAAACTTACAGAAGAAAACTGCATCAAAATCCATTACGTGATTTAAAAGTTCTAAGCACCCATCACATCGCTGCTTAACATAAAGCAGTTTGCTGGTCAAACGTAAAAAAAATAAAAAAAAGCTTAAGAGTACATAGGGCCAGACAGCGCGAAGCGACTTTGTTTTTTCCGAAGAAATACCAAGCTCAACCTAATTGGCGAATTAGATGCCGTATTTGACCAAGACCAAAAGTATAGGTAAAGGACCGTTCGTTTCGTGTCGAGCCTATGCTTTTAGCGACACAAGACTCATTACGGCGTAGCACCGCTAGCTGCGATTGGTGGACCTTGTCGAAAACGAATGGATCGATCGATACACAGATCGTTTCGACGATTAATCGTTTATGTTATGCCTATTACTAACCCTACAGAATGGCCTAGTTTACATACAAATTATTTCTATATACTATACTAATTTCTGGTCATTTACATATGTAAATGACTAGAAATGCTACTTTAATATTTCAACGTTATTTTTATTTCCGTTCAAATTTGTATTACAGGTCTATCACGTTAAAAGAACATTAAAACTAACCTGTTGTAACAATGACATTTATTTTATCAGTAATATTGCTTGTTTCGTTTGATAAATGGCTTTACAAATTTGATAATAATCATCAAACGAAAGTCATTCGTAATTAATTTGTGAACTTGTGTTTGGTGGTACTGTTACAATATCCCACCGCCAGGACGTGCTGGTGGACACTTTGGTGGCCCAACCAGACTTCACTGCTTTACTGCATTGTAGTGCAATAATTATTTTTCTAAAAGAAATGCGCACTGACAAGTCTTCAAGTCGCGGGTGAATAGGTACCTAATGAACAAGTGTGCTCCATCGTAGACCACATCGCTGCTTAACATCAGGTGGGATGGTGGTCAAACGCTTGTTCATAGTGATAAAAAAGACATTATATTAATAGTATAAACTGGGGATTATGGTAAGAAATTAACCAAAGATAAGCATCCATCTTACCTTCGTTATTTGTTCGACGTTTCGATACAATAAGCACAGTAAGCTGAACGCTTGTCTTAATGTTAATTTCTCGCCGTAATGCCCGGTTTAAACTATTAATATAATGTCAGTGCGCTTTTTTTTAATATTTTTTTTACTTTTTAAGCCACCACCACCACAACACAAAAAGTATTAATGGCTAATTGGATAAAAAAAAATGTCAAACGATTACATAAAATACCACGCATGGCGCCGATGAAGCTAAAAACAAGTTGATTCAAATTGTGGGGTTAGTAAAAAAAAAAACTATAGCTTTATCTTTATTTTCTTTCTGCCTGGTTACCTATATATAAAAGCAATGCGTACTTGTGCGGTCTTTAACTGTGAAAATAATAATAAAGTATTAATCATTCAATCTTTTGTAGCTTTGTAAGCGCCATCTGTCATATAAAAACATCATCATTTTTTGTTTTTTTTTTATCCAATAGCTCATTGAAAAAATAATAAAACAATCAAGTAGAAAGCAAGGTAGAATTTGATTCATGTCATTGTGTATGATGATGTTCATGACGCTCTACTACCAGGTAACTTGGTTTATGGGAGTGGTCGTTGGATGTGACAAAACAACATACAAGTAACATCAATTCAATTATAGCAATGTGAGACAGAATAAAGGTTAATAGGCATGCTAATTAGTGGCGGCATTTTTGTGGCTATTAGTTACATATACACTCGGAGCAATGAAATCGACTCAGTATACTACTGGTTGCAGTAATAAAATGAGTCGATTTCATTGCTCCCGAGTGTTTTTTAAATTTGGCGCCTTTTCTATGTATGTATCCATAGACAGATACAGTTTTGTCTATGGTTAGGTTCTATACTCTAAGCACTCCTCTTATCTCTCTTATTTATTTATTTAATAAATATTTACAAAAAGGCTGACAGCACAGGGCCAAAGCGCACTTAATGTTACAATAATAAGAACATATACACTTACACTAACTTAACCTAGAGAAAAATTATATACAAAAATCATATAGCATAAAAATTAAATTAAGAAAAAAAACAAACATATGTAACACGCATCCGTGTACACACATTGTAAATCCTCAAGCTTTGAATGTACCGTGGAATATCTTTCGAATCTTCGTTTTATTCGTCACTATTACGGTACGTAGCCACCAAGTTGTCAAATATATCAAAACTTGAACTCGTAATAATAACAAAAATATTACGGAAATTGCTGTAAAAGAATGCTACCAACTAGCAGGTGTATTAGTACCCTAGGGAAGAGTTGTGGTTAGAAGGAAGATGTAGTAGCTTTCGTGGTACGGGCATATAGCGCGGATGAATGAAAGTCGGTTAACGAAAGAGTAATTGGTTAGGTAAGATAGGTAAGGTCGGGTGAGTAAATATCATACGTCGACCTTATTCAGTATTCAGTATTATTGATGATGTCATGACGTGAGGTTGTGTAAAAAGTACTCATATCAGTTTGAAATTATGAATGAATGTACTCAGACCCTAATTATAGGTAATAAAGATGGCATAATTGGACAATTCGTATGGTAATTAAAAAATGTGGTATACAAAGGAATGTCGGTGTAAACGTCCTAACTTAGATGGAGAGGTATGTCAGGACCATGATAAATGGAGATCTATAGTATCTGCCTACACCTCTACGAGACAGGCGTGAAGTGTATTATTGCGAGTACTTCTAGCCCCATTAGTATGGAACAACTATGCGGTGATTACTGAGTACGGCGCCATTAGCATACCTAAATAGTTTAAGTTGACTTTGAAACAAAAATAACTTGAATAACTTCATATGTACGTAACGCCAATTATTACGACTAACCTTGAGGCGAAACACGGTACGGTACAAGTGTAGCTAACTTGTTTCACTTATACTAGTAACTTGGATTTCCGAGATCCCCGTCACAAACTTTGAATTGTATGTTTTCATATAACATGATATGAAAAGCATTGTAATCTGAAATATTTTTATGGAACGTAGTGGTATACGATCAGATTCAATATAATAATGTGAATTGCCCTGTGCCTCACTGGGATGTCATATAAATATAATATTGCTTACAATGTACGTACGACGTCTAAATGGTGACCGGATTCTGAATGGATATTCTTCTTGGAACCTCATGTTTTCATGGGCATGGTTTTAGAGTTTTCATGGTTTTCATTTTATAGATAACTAGAGTGTTGCGTAGCGTTGCCTAGTGATACTGTGCAACGCTCATATGGCGAAAGAAAAAAAATGATGATAGACTCGTGCCACCAGGTGTGTGAACCTAATTAACGGTCATTGGCTCACGTCCTCTCACGGTCAATGCCTTGGACCTTGGGCATTTTACAAGACCGTCTTTAGACCCAGCTTCAGAATGTCATGAAGATAATGTCATCATGCTGGACATATACCTGTCCAATTGCAAGACCCTGCCATTTGTTTTTGGCTTTCCGAAACGCCAACAGCTTCTACCAGCTATCTTGCACAAATCATTAGTCCACCTACACTCCGTTCGCCAAGACGCTGTCTTCCATTGTAAACGAGTTCTCGATTGACGGATGTGCAATAAATTCAATGTTTTTTCTTGATGACGGATGATATTTAAACCTGTACGTAGTGTACACACTTTACTGTCACGCTTAAAATGCTTAAAATAGCACCGGTTGTCACTGAATAAGCAATGGAACATTACTCAGCGTGTTCCGGCAACTAGCTGCGACACTGTCATAAGAGTCATAAAACTTATAACGAGATGCAAAACTAATTTACCCACTCCTTAAAATGCAAGGTGTCTACAATGTAAACTAAGCTTAAAATCAGCGCTTCTACGCTAGCAATTAACTGCGCGTCGAGACGTGTCAGTTACGGCTACAAGTAACTCTAGATCCAATTACCAGGGCCGTGAGGTCGAGATTTCATTATAATATTACATTGCAGATGAAAGGATAAGTCTAGAAACTAACGCATTTTTTATTCGACCTTACCCCGAAAGGTTACCGAATGCCCACTAAAACTTGTAAAGGGCCTACTCTATTATTCATTATGTGGAGCCATTTCAGTATCCTACTTAGACTCTGTCTGCGAACTTATTTCTTACATGGTATTATATTATACTCGTGAGCAAATGTTCCGGGTGATGTATAAAACTTAAATAAATTATATAATTCTGAAAGTTAACAGTATAAGTACAACACTTCATGACTTTCTTTTTTACCATTTTATTGTCCTTAAAAACAGTTTCTTTTACTCGACGATATTTAGATGCGTTGTTGTACCCGAAATTATTGCTCATGAGTGTATTTTGACTCCCACATAGCTCCGATTTGTCTACACTGCAGAATATCAGTATATTATTCTAAGTTATGTATCTAGAAGTCTATGGTAGATACTGATCATTCGATTACTGTTTTCATTCATCATTTATTTACTCATATACCTCGTAGTTAATGAGGATAAGGTAAACATTTTTCTTTTAATAACCCATAACAACTAAACATAAAAGAAGTTATTCTTATTTTTATACATTTATTTATTTATTTATACACACATTGTTAATAGTACTACTTACGAACAATCAAATGGAATAAGTTTACTATTGTTATGACGTAGTCACGTACGACGACTGTACTTTTTGCTGTAGAAAGACTACAGCAAAAAGTACTACATAACTTTATATTTTTTAACCGACTTCGAAGAAAGATGTTCTCAGTTCGACTGCATTTATGATTCTTCCTTAATTTTAATGCTGGTGTTTCCGATCTGTTCCAATTTAATTTTAGGTATATTCTGTCAACGGCATCCACGAGAAAACCATTAGAAGTCTTACATTTTTACTGTTTGAAGTCGGTTCTTCTTTGTTCAAATTTCAACGGCAAAGCGGAAACGAAAAAAATACGCATTAATAATTCTGTCAAAAATAAATATGTAAAACCTTTTAATGTCAAAGTCGGGTAGCATTTCAAATGTTGCAGATTTCACCAAATTCCAAAGTACACTTATACATTTTAGTAGGTACAATTAAGTTTATCCGGAATTAAATTCTTGCGGAAACAGGTGCTTCGGGGTGAAGTGGGGTCGAATAGCGAGCGCGCAACCGTCTCTTTCTACCAGCGAGCCATGCTTACCAAAAAGGCCGACAAGCTCAAGAAAAAGCAGGCAGACACTGCAAGCCTAGAATGCGCATCAAGAAAGACAAGACAAAGGAAACAAATAGCAGCGCGTTATATGTCTTGGCACTTCTTTCTAGAAGCTTTTATGACTATTATAGCTACAATCTGTATACGTACGAATTATAAAAAACGAGAAGGACTCACAGCCCATCATCGGCTGTCGGGTTACGGTTAAAGAGGAATACGGATTTGGCGGTGTTTACGAAATATCTTCTGGGTGCTCAAGACCAGCAAAAGTGACAGTTGAAAGCCACCTGGGGGCTACCAAACATGAATTAAATAATTTTGATTTAATTGGATACTATTATTTTGGCAATTTTATTTTAGCTGTGTATGTTAAGGTTACTTTAGATGATGTCAAGTAGATTACATCTGTCACTATCCTACTTTTCCCGTCTTTAGGTTCTTAAGAAGCGACTTTCAGGGAAATTCAGAAATTCCAGAGGATGGATAGCAGCGCTCTCTGTGAGTTAAACCACAACAAGCGTGGCTATTATTGGAATTTTCCCCAAATGATCATGGAAATCATTGGGGGAGGCCCTCGTTCAGCAGTGGACGTCAGGTAGCTGATAATGATTTTAGCACTATAAAGACACACTCGTTAAAATCATTACGCTGATACCATCAACTTGATTGCGATACTGACATATTCAGTACGTTTCTCAAACGTACGAGCCCCTTCTAATAAATTCTAGTCTTCGTTTGTCGACTCTCCGTCGTAATAATATTTATGCTTGAGACTCGTTTGTCTCTTTTAGACACGTCTCATTAGAGTCAGACGAAGCATAAAATTTACCTGAGTAGTCCTTAGTTCACGTTTCAGAATATGGGTCATATGCGGTCGTTTGTTATAGTTTCAAGTTCAACAAATCCAGCGCGTTACTATTCTCAAGATTTTATTAAAGCTGTTTAAAGGGTCCGGGCCTGTTGGTGTAGTGGTCAGCATGTCTGCCTCTGCTCCATAGGGCCGTGGGTTCGATTCCCACCGCTGGCAGGTATTTAGGTTATGAGCTTTTAAGTACTTGTTGGATGTGTCTGGGTGTTTTATTTATATAAGTATGTATTTTAAAGAAAAAAAAAGTATTTAAGTAAATATATCTCGTTGTCTGATTTCCATAACACAAGTGATTTAGCTACTTAACATGG
>SJJU01073002.1:0-11165 GCA_012932125.1 Conopomorpha cramerella | reverse complement strand
TCCGTTAACTAAAATGCCACTATGAGCCAAAAGTAAGTTTTGAGTTATGGCCGAAAAACTAAAATATTTTTTAAATTTGTTGCTACTTGGAAACCATGAGTCAGTTTGAAGAGTTTGCGGTATCGAAAGTTTGATGTCATTGCATACTACATCATGGTGGCAGTTTTGAATATGTAACGGCAATACTCTGGACAAAGTGTTTTTTGCACTTTAGTGTAGCATACCTCCAGCACTAGAGTGTGGTAATAGAACTTTAACCTCTTTCTAGTGTAGTTTGTTTGAATAATGGCATATTTCGTGTTGATGATTAGAATTTCCTAAATTCCGTTAATGTCGCCTAGTCGCAATTTAGCTTAGTAATGATACTTAGCGGCATTTAAGTATTGCAAAATACTTGAAATAAGTACTTAACGGCAAATAATATTTTTGATATTTTAAAAACTATAGACAGGACAGCATAGTGCTTTCTTTTCTGAGTACGATGACATTAAAAAGTAAAAATCGAACCTCATGGCGCTTAGTGACGTATTGGTTAATGGACGGCAGACATAATATAACGCTATTAATAATTTATATTGGCAAAACAAAGTTTGCAGGTTTGCCTAGTGGATAACAACCACTGCTGCACTGATGTCAGGAAAGCCCCGACCCGTCCTTCTTTCAAAAATCTCCTCAAGAGGCACTATCTCCAATCATATAACTAATAACTTCTTGTGTGTCATAGTAAAGTTTGTATGTGTATATGTATGTATATGTGTATGTATCATTGTTGTGAGGTCGACTGGTAGATAATACTTTAGTATTAAGTCCACCCTTTGTACCTTTAGTGCAATAAAGTATTAAATAAATAAAACAAGTACATGAAAAATACATAGGTTAGGCAGGGGATCGCATGGCGTACCTGGCTGGAAGGAACGCCCCGCGACATCCCCAGGCGCACTCATGATGCACACCGAAAGCAAAGTCGTCTGGCAGCCGCGGCGGCGCGTTGTCCCCAAGAAACGACTTGCACAATCTCTCTGCTTCACGACGGGTTATCATACCTGGTGAGTACAAGATTTAAGTCACACGATTCTCTCAGGAGGGTTGGTGTTTGTCAAGATTTCTCAAAGGGAGGTTTGCGAACCCCTTGGGTTTCCTCTTTAGACGGTAGAAGGTAAACGGAGAGATTTACGTAATGGTGTTGGCTGGATGTACATTTGTGATTCACAATGAAGTGCACACTTGGTTCTAAATAAGAAATAAGATTATATCTGTCTAATATTACTCCACAAATTAACTAAATTTACCACTAATATATTTTTGCCCTTTTGATGCTTACTCTATTTGAAATTGAAAACCATATTTTTTCCTATTTCATCTTATTTGGGGTTACGAGTTCGCTATCGTTTTAGAACTTATACAAGGGTACTTGGGGCAATAAGTTTGAGTAATTCTGGTTACACCTACAGATAAAAAATATTCTGAAATTATTGTTTAGTGGATGAAACTAAAAGAAAATAATTTTTGTATACTTCAATTAATAACAATTAAACACATGGAGTAACTAATAACAATTGCTACTTAGCTGGAGCAAGAGTCTTTTTGTAGCGATAATCGATAGGTAATTGAAGAGTTAGCTACTATATTGTACCTACAATATTTTTATGGAAAACAGAAAAACAATGCAAGACAGGGAATAATATCTAAATAATTACATAATTATATATTATTGTTATATATCTACTACTTAAAATCATATAGTGGTAATAAGTACCAGTGGCGTGCACACCATATAGGCAAAAAGACACTGCCTACCTTAGTATTTTGGCTTCCCGACCCGATAATAATAGAGTAATAGCTAGATTTTTTTAACCGGCTTCAAAAAAAAAGGAGGAGGTTCTGTATTTTTTTAAATCTGTTACTTCAGACCTTCGCCTGGGTTTTTTGTTCTGGGATTTGGATGTTTTTTTTTATTTGAAAGACGGTGCTTCCCATTTGGTCCCATTTAAATTTGATTCAGTTCCTACAATGGCATTCACGAGAAAACCACAAATATGTCTAATTTAACTGGTTGAAGTCGGTTCTTTTTTCTTTGATTTATTTTGTTATACTCACGACATACTAACGAAGTCCTGTGTTTTGTGAGTGTGCAGGCAGGATATTATGTAAAGACAAGTTACCTATACATAAGTCAAACCTTGGGGATTACTGCCCACCTTGTCGTAAAATCCAGTGGACGCCACTGATAAACAAGTATTAGCACAATTAGAACAAAAGTGACACAAAACAAAATGTGTCATTTTATGAAATTGAAGCTTAACATAAAAGATACTAAATTCAAATTACAAAATCGGCATGTTTCGTATTGGGTCTTTTTTGTTCTAACTATGCGAATATCAGTGGCGTGCACTGGCTTTTACGACAAGGTAGGCAGTAATCCCCAAGGATTGACAACTATGTATACGTAGCTTGTCTTTACGAAACACAGGTACCTACATATTTACTCACCCACAAAACAAAGGACCTTCGTTAGCCTATGCCGTAAGTACAACAAAAAAGATGTACCAATAACTCTATTATTAGGTCGGATAACCAAAATATTAAGGTACGCAGTGTCTTTTTGCCTATAGTCAAAGTCATAACATATAAGTGTTATAACATACAGATATACAGTAGAATAACACAAAGCTTGATGAACGTCATTTATGACTTTAAAACAAAAGTAATCGTCCCCCGTAAAATATGGTGTGCACGCCACTGGCGAATATAACAAACTCGCTCACCACACCGCCTGGAAGACACAGGCATGGCGCCCGCCCGCCTCAATATCTCCAGCTGCACCGGCGTGCACTGGACACACGTGATGCCGAGTGCCACCCGCCGGTTATGTATCTCGTTGTACGAGAACTGTTTCAGCAGCGTGTTGGAGATCTGCGCCAAGCAGAGCCTCTCCGTCCCTTCTATTACTAGCGATACTATTGGCACGCCGTACAATAGCACCGTGCCGACCTGGATGAGGTAAATACTTTTGATTAGAGGCTAGTGGCGACGCTAGGGGGTAAGCCGGTAGTACAAGACAAGCATATAATAGAGTAATAGCTAGATTTCGGTAGTACAAGACAAGCATATAATAGAGTAATAGGTAGATTTTTTAACCGGCTTCAAAAAAAAAGTAGGAGGTTCTGTATTTTTTTATTTATTTCTGTATTTCCATAACACAAGTGCTTTAGCTACTTAACATGGGATGAAGGCAATGTGTGTGTTGTTGTAAAATATTTATTTATTTATATGCCAGGCACATTAACAAATATTTTCAAGGAATTTAAGTAGCGTAGGGACTTATTGTAGCTCAAATAAGTAAGACAAATAAAAAATCTAAATAAGCATTGGTTAAGTGCCTATTTTTCACTACCGGCTTACGTCCTAGCTTCGCTACTATTAGAGGCTGAGGTATTTAGTTCTTGTGGTATCAAATTCCACTACAACCCGTTACATCACTAGGACACACGCGGCATCTCAAGATAAGAGTTCCTCGTGGAACCTTCTGTCATTCTATTAAGAACGGTAGTATAGAAGCTAGTTCGATTCTTGAGCTTTTTTTTTAATATTTTACAACACACGTTGTCTTCATCCCTTGTGTTATGGAATTCAGACAAAAAAATATACTTACTTAAATACATTTTTTTTCTTATAAATACATCCCTATATAAATAAAACACCCAGACACATCCGACAAGTATTTAAAAGCTCATGACTTAAATACCTGTCAGCGGAGGGAATCGAACCCACGATCCTACGGAATAGGCAGACAGGCTGACTACTATACCAACGGACTCGTCAAATATATGCATAGGGGGATGTTATATGAAATGAAATAGCTATACTACTCTAAAGCTGTTAACTCATTCCCGGACATAAACGCCTATAGGCGTCATAACAATAAAACATCTATTGTGTTTATTTTACTGTCCGCCGATGTGTTAAAAAGAAAGTGAAAGAGATCGTATCTCAAGACATGTCTGCATGTATTCTGGGTGGACAGTCAAAAGTAGACCCGTTTATTTTTATAGGAAATCATCGAGAAGAAATTACCACCAGAATGTATAACCAATGACAATTACCTGTCACGCTAAGTTACATTTATACTGCGTGTAAAAGGACCCCGAACAATGGTCATGGAAACGTTGTTGTTTTGCTTTCAATGTAACATATTACCAAAAAAAACTATCATTATTTACTTGTCAAAATATAACAACTCTATCTTATCGATGTTCTAGTGACAAACGAAGTGGCATCAAAACTCCGTCAGACCGACCCTACGTAATAGTTTTGTTGTTATGAACAAGAAGCCTACATCTCGCAAGCCAGAATGTGGAACGACTTGCCGGAGTCTGTGTTTCCTGCGCTCGTGGGCTCGTCAATATGAACAACTTTTACTATGGCAACAGCGAACGCAAGAACTTTTTTTCATCTCCATACAAAACAGACAATTTTTTGCCTCGGAAGTCGATATTTTGTATGTGGATTGAATTTTTTTTTTTCATGTCACAACATTGTCTTTTTAGTAAAAATTGTCCGTATTGATCAGCCCAACAAGTTTCTAAGACCATGCTTCCTATTACACTCTCTACATGTATATCTACAGTATAAAACTCTCTACATGCACCTGAATCCACTTCTCTTTGTGAAAAAAAGTGAACTACCTCAATAAATACTGACAGGATACAAATTCCTTTCAGTATATACATACGGTACTTTTAATATGCCTGCAAAACAGGTTGCAGTTATTGCAAATGAGTATAGCTATTTGAGGATATCTAATGAACAAGTGTGCTCCATTGTAGATCACATCGCTGCTGAACATCAGGCAGGATGGTGGTCAAACGCTTGTTCATAGTGAAAAAAAAGAGAGTGCCTTCGACTACGAATCACACATTTTGCATATGTCCAATTACTTATATACTTTTTAGTGAAATGTTTCTTAAGATTTAAAAATATATCTTAGAGCGTCTGTGGTCCAGTTGGTCGGATACTTGACGTGTAACCGGGAGTTCACCGGTTCGAGTCCGGCTACTGGACGCGTACCAATGGGACTCTTTTTCAGAGCTTAGGTATGTACGCAACGCAACGCAACGCTCGTACGGTGAAGAACAACATCGTGATGAAACCCGCACACCACAAAGTGTGTGAACCCTATAACGGCGATAAGCTCACCCCCTGTCATGTTGGGTTAAATACGCTTGGTGAACCGCGGGCACTTGCTTATTAAGCTAGTGTCTCCTCTTCCTACCCCGCTTTTGGATTAAAAGGCGTGAAGTGTATTTTTTTATTTATCTAAGTTCTCGTACCTGATTAGGTTTCCCACTCAGCTGATGCTTGTGATCTCTGGTCTTGGATCCCTCTCGCGGTGACACGGTCAGGTTGGTGGCTTCCATTGTCCTGCAGGAATAGAAATGTAACTAACCATATTCGGGGGCTGGCCAAGTAATTTAATTCTTCCTCTAATGCAAAATTAACTCACTTTTTTACTGTATGAACTATAGTAACTACACACATCAAAAGTGTCTAGAGATCAAGAACATTTTGAGCTCTAAAAAAATCTAAATTATTTAAATCAAATCTAATCTTCTGAATTGGTCTCCTACCTAATTCCCTATGCCTGTATCAATGACTTATCACCACATTTTTAATAAATTATGAATGAATTCAGTTTTTGTAAAATATATTCTTGATTGCAATCTTCTAAAATGTACTTGATCCCTAGACACGTTTGATGTGTGTATATCAGCATCTCATCACTTACTAACTCTAACCAGGGGCCTACGTCTTCTACACTCTGCCGTCGCTCTGACATCGTAGCGGCAAACGATTTGCATTGCTGTTTTCGTTACTTTTATTTCTCTGTCGTCCGTAGTAGAACAGCGATGCATATCGTTTGCCGCTACGATGTCAGAGGGATGCAACTACGAGCGTGTAACAGATTTGACCTCTGTGAGCGTTGTTCACGAAATACATGACGTTTCAACTAAGCCCAACTCACACTACCCAAGTGTAATGTTCTCTCTCTCTCTGACGATAGAATATAACAATTCTGGAAATGCACAACAGGACTACTGCATCTGACCATCGAGAACGCATGATAAGGTGTCCTCTATAAGTATACTTAGGTATAATAGATCCTTGAATTGATAATTATTTTAGAAACAAGTGGACTCGACAGACGTTGTCCTGTCTTAACTATATCCAGGGTGGCCTGTGCCCAGCAGTGGATGTCATTTTTTTCTTTCATAAGAACCTTCTGGTGTAATTAGTGAGCACAACAAAAGAAGAATTAGCGAAATCGGTCCACCGGTTCCGGAGTTATGGAATGACAACGAAAAGTGGCTTTGATTTTTATATATAGATTAAGAAAATGTTGAGAAGTAGGTAATTTTATATAGATATATTAGCCGACGAAAATAGTGCGCCTTTAAGATTTTTACTGATTAATGTAATTAGAATTAATCTAGACTTATGTAAATCTAATTTCAAGTTATTCCTTATTTGATTTAGTTATTGGAAACTATGGTACGATTTGAATAACGCCTACATTATAGGAAGAAATATTAATTATATACATTACTAGCGGCTACGGACAGAGTAAAATAATAAAAAATAATTTTAAAAAACCGCTAGATCGATTTTGTGCAAACTCATTTAACCTAGTACTCTACGCCTACTAAAAAGTTCGTACAAAGCCTTGAAATTTGGTTTGGATAGGTGACCCCGTCCTTGACTTACAGAATTACAACGAAAAGTGGCATTTATTTTATATACTTATAATAATAAAAATCATACCGAAATCTTGCTACAGTAATGTTGTGTTAACATTATTCTATAAAATAATAACATATAGAGGTAAGTCGACAATAATTCCGTTCCACATTCCCATTTACATCAAAAACACATTTCCGACACCATTTACCCTAAAAGTAGAGTAATACCCATATTTTTACCGTTTTCTCCAAATAATTGGCACATTTGCTTTAATACCTTCATTTACTTTTGCCGAGCCATAAAGCAGGGATTTCTTTTTGGGGCAAAAGCAGCCATTTCGCGAACAAAACGTGCTCATTCCGTAAACAAATGAGAACTACACTGTATCGAATATCAATTGAGAGTAATGGGTTTGAGGGCGGGAATCGTTTTAATGTTAGGGTTGTAGACGGGTTTTATTCGCTTGGGAAAATTGGATCTTTGTAAGTATAGTTAGCATCTCTTTTCTTTACATCATTGGAAGCTTAAACAAAGCCATTGTCTCTCATATATGCAACATTTACAGCAGCAACTGTTTTGATCTCGAAATTAACGCTTATACTGTAAAAGGGCCCCGAGCAATGGTCTTAGAAACGTTGTTGGGCTCGTCAATATAAACTGCTTTTACTATGGCGACAATGCGGGGAAATTAAAAAAAAAAGATCGAGAAGAGAGCTCAATTTATTAATTAGGTATAGTTTCAAAAAGAAGGTTTTCAAATTGTTTTTCCATTTTTAAGTAACTCGGGCTTTCTTAACATAGATGCTAAAGATATAATAAGCTATAAATATAGAGCTATAAAAGCTTAAATGGTTCGGAATCATCTCAGTGAGCATAATAAAATTCAGTATTTTTCAAATGAAAACAAACAGTGAAAAAGGTATGAAATAAATATTTAATTTTACTTACCCATCTCTACAAAACTAAATTATGTTTCTTATTTCCTTTCAAAAGTAATAATTGTCGCTAGGAAAGAACGAAAGAGAAAACAACATATTAACAACATATTTTATATTGTCAGCGCCTAGAGCGAGATGAAGAATGTTTATCACAAAGAAAACCAATTAAACAAAAAAACCATCATGCAAAATGGCAACCCTAACTAAATTATGGTTGACACCTCACAGGTCATTATATCAAAACTACTATTAGTTAGTTTTCGCTAATCATATCTGAACCATTATTAACTGAGCTCTATAAACTGAACACAGCGACTGTAGAATAGTGCAGAATAAAAAAGTATAGCTGAGTTCATAATATGTGTAGCTCGCCCCTTACGCGTTGACATCGTCCATTGTTCATACAGTACTAGGGTAATTGTGTAGGGCGTATGGTGGATATAATTTCTGGTGATTTTTCTACGAGAGCGTGACAAAAATTATGGTCACAGTGTATTTTTTTGTGCTTGTTTTGCACAAGTGATGAAAGGGGCCACTGAGTCATTGCTGTAAATGATATTTTGTAAGATCTCGTGCCGGTTTTGAACGTAAGAATAATAATACCTGATATTCTATTAATATATTTCTTCCATACGCGACATGTAAAGGGAGACCACAAGGGTATTCGTATGCGAAGGAATGTAGATAAATTTTAACCAAGATTATGATTTCATGTGTTCCCAAATGTCTGAAGACAAAAATATTTCAATCATTGCCTCCTAACTGTGATGACAGACATTGACAGCACGGCTGGCCCACAAGCTCAAAGTTGCACAGCGTTCTATGGAAAGACCTATGCTCGGCGGAGTGTAAGCGTAATGTAGGATGCCCTCAGGCAAGTTGGACTGATGATTTGCTCAAGATGGCTGGCAGATGATGCTAGAAGCCGAAAACTAATCACAGTGGCGTGCATTTGGAGAGACCTATGTCCAGCAGTGGACGAATATGAGCTGATGATGACGATCACATGAAAGTTGCATTAGCAGTAAACAAACAATAAATACCTAATGCCTGTAAAATGGTATTCTGCATATAAATGTAGGTACTAGTGGCGAAGCTAGGAGGTAAGCCGGTAGTGAAAAATAGGCACTTAACCATTGCTTATTTAGATTTTTTATTTGTCTTACTTATTTGAGCTATAATAAGTCCCTACGCTACTTAGTTTCCTTGAAAATATTTATTAATGTGCCTGGCATAGGCTTGTCTTGTACTACAGGCTTACCCCCTAGCTTCGCCACTAACCTAATAATTTTCAAAATTTCGTTATAACTAAGTTTAACAATTTATGCTCGAAAACATTACATACTTACACTCTCACTCAAACCTTCGCATTCATACATTATAATAGGACTTTTCTTCATACACTTGACACCACCATGTTTAAATTAAATTAATCCAAAGCCTATCAATTTCAATTTACACGCCTCAACTGTCCAACAAAAAAAAAACGATGGGGTAAAATGATGCACAGTTGGGATAAAAAAGGAACTTGTTTCCTATGCAATTTCTTTGGTCGCGTGGTTCAAGTAGTATCAGATGTAGGGATATGCAGCTCTTATTCATGTGCCGACCCTAAGCCATATGTTTGATGATACAATGCATTTTCGTAACGCGAAAATAGGGTAATATTGCCTGGTATTTTGTAACAGATTTTTTATATCATGCGTTTTAATTAATTGTTTACGCCTGTGTATTTGGTAGATTTTCCATTTTAACATGCACTCTTATCCGTAATAGATATCCGGGTGAACAGAATCTTAAGACTGGTTATATGAGTTTATTGATGAAAAAAAAACTTTTAAAAGCTAACTGCACCTTTACTGCCTGCACAAAAATTTTTTCATATCCATACAAAATAGACAAATTTTTGCCATTTTTGACATTTTGTATGGAGATTGAAATGTTTTTTTTTCCAACTTTATCGCCATAGTGAAAGATGTTCATATTGACGACCCCAACAACGTTTCTAATGCCATGCTCGGGGTCCTTTTATTAGCAAAACAATGTTTGCCGGGCCAGCTAGTTAATTAATGATTGTCATGTATTTATTAATGTAACCAAGTGATATATAGAAGAAAACATAAGTATTTACAGTACAAATACATAAGAAGAATACATAATAAAAAAAAACAGTTATTTAGGTACTGTTAAAAACTAGTTATATGTATTATGTTTTTTTTACATTTATTGCGTGGGTTATTTATTTGCGTCTCGATCGATAAAGGTAACCAAACCTTTACGAACACAAGCGGAAATCTCATCATACCGTCTACCGTCTTAACTAAAACCCATTACAAGGAGCTACCCGGTCGAATAGTTCCGATTACTATTATCCGTGACCAGAAACGATAGACCTATGGTTTAAGCGACAATCTTAGGATACTGTGGTTCACTAAACGTGCTTTGTGTATAGAACGAGGTGTCCTGGGAACAAGGCAACATGTTGCGCGTTTGTATGGATAATCCCGGGTTAAAGGGACACTCGAAATCGTATTGACAGTATAGTTGTAGGGTTGTGTGTAGGGTGACTATTGTGTGCTGTAAATGCGTCGGATTTTCTTGTTGTATTCTTTTGATATTACGGCAGATATAAATAAATATTTTATAACAACACACACATTGCCTTCAACTCATGTCATAAGTAGCTAAAGCACTTGTGTTATGGAATCATACAACGAGACACATAATTTTTTTTCAAATATTTATATAAATATGCCTGTATTGCAGATTGATATGTGTAGGAAGACATGATATATTGCATGTTTACCTAAAATTTTTTATCACTATAAACAAGCGTTTGCATCATCCTGCATATTTTTGTAGGTAAGTTTTCACATTCGATTTAATGTTTATACTAGTTCAATTTCAACCCATTTAAACAAGATTTTTGTTTTTCTTTTTGGTTCTTGTGTTGTTTCCGTCGGCCGTCGCATTCCAGAACTTCTTCGGTTGGCCGTAGAGGTTCGGAAAGCCGGAATGTCGAGCAAAATGCCGATTTTTATTTACTGAACGACGAATTCTTCCACCCGCACGCGTGAATTCGGCTTAGATATTAAGAAATTATCGACTATGGAGGAATTAGTTAGGGTCAACAGCTTAACCACATGCCGCAAGAAGCACGATAACGTTTAGAAATTGCTATATTTTGAAGTTTATCTCCTAACCAGTGATCATCACATCTTTCTGCACCGAAGTGATCGATTTCGGCACAGCAATCTGATTCAAATATGTGATCGATACGCCTTTGAATTCCAATACCAATTTAAGGATGATTGTAGTCTACCTACCGCAATATGTATTATTTTCTTCAATACATATGTAGTAAAAAAAACAAGTTGTCTCCCGATGTGTTTCCTGTGTATGCTTGGATCTTTAAATGGATTTTGATTTTGGTTTGAACAAGGTTTATATGTATACTACACAGTGGCGTCCACACCATATAGGCAAAAA
>SJJU01073000.1:0-14235 GCA_012932125.1 Conopomorpha cramerella | reverse complement strand
AGTAGGGAAAGAACTTCACCTCTTCTTCATAATTGCTGTCACTCTCGGAGCCCTCCCCATCTGGTCCCCACGAGGAGCCGCTTGGGGAGAAGTCCCCTGTCTCCTCATCCTTGACTTCCTGGTCGCGTTTTTCTTTCTGCTGTGGTACTGGAGCCTCTCCCTCAGCCGTCTTGTTTTCTTCGTCTGTCTTGGTTTTCGCCAGCTCAATCTTAGCTAGCTCTCCCAATACTGACTTACGATCGTCTGTGAACGATATTGGCATTAGAACAAAGCTTGTAGCCCAGCCCTACATATATTTTGCATGTATAGGTAGGGTTAGGGTTTTAAAGTAGAAGAGTTTCATAGGTAATCTATACTACTATAATAAAACTGTTCGGGGTTCAAAACTGTACATTGATTCTTTTTACGAGAAAAACAGTGGATTACTTATATCAAGTTGCCGTTACAGAAGCCGAATTGCATATTATTGGAAAAAATGTCTGTCTGTTTGTACGCGAATCACGTCAAAACGGCTGGATAGATTTGGTTGATATTTAGTACTCGGATACCTTATACACTGGAATAACATTTAAGCTAATTATTAGCACGGGATTTATAATATTTATTAGCAAAAGAACGTTTTCCGGGTCAGCTAGTAAGAAAATAAAAGGACAAATCGAGGGGAAAAATCGTAGGGATGCCTAGTAATAGAAAAAGATAAACCTGGGTATTTATTTATCAGTAAACATGTAGATAAGTACCGTAATACCACCTTCGTATTTCACCTTAGGTACATTCAAATTCATACATTTATGAGAGTTACCTAAGTACTCAACTGTTTATAAACTTGACTATACCACATACCTAAGTACCTACCTAGGATTCCGGGTGAAATGATTAAATTCTTATCTATCAGAATTAGTATGGTCCGAAAAAGTACCTAATAGGTGCTTAAATAAGTAGTTTTTTTTTATTTAGCCGGCTAATCAGCCAGCCCTTTGCCATTACTTCGGCCATAGCATTGTTCCTGCGTAGGGTAGCGCATCGTTTTCTCGAAACTGACCACACGACACGACGGGGGGTGCGGATGCGGCAATCGTCAAAAGTTAGGGATGGATCTCAGAGTCGTCTTGGAGTCAAAGCTTTGGAGTTACGTGACTAACTTAAGTACTATTATTAGATATAATATGAACAGAAAATATATTTCTCATCTAAATGTTATGGAATATGTACAGACAGTGGATATTTGTGTTCCCATTGGACATTTTAATTAGATATAGATAGCGCCTAGGTTCCTTATCTTATCTATAAGAAACAGAAGCTATTTATATGTCGCGAAACAAAACCATGTTTGGTAGGTACCTAGCCAATAAAAACAAACGATTAACATTAGTACCTAGCCCTTTTACAAAAACTAGTCACAGGCTTTGCTATTTTTGATGACACTACAAGAATTGTGTTGGTACACAAACGTCAATAAATAAAGGTGTAAGTATCATAATTACATTATAGAGGTACTATATGAGACATAGTCGCCTCCCGCTGTTTGTTCCTATTTAGCTTAGATCTTTAAAACAACGTAACGGATTTTGATGAGATTTCCGCGAATAGAAAGGGTGATCCTCGAGGAAAGTTTTTTATGGATAATACATGCATAATAGCAGAGAAACAGTGCCAAGAGTATTTGGAATTTAAGTATTTTGGAAAACAATTATGTCGGGTCAGCTAATTTTATGATTATACCAGTTAATGAATGGCACTCGTAAAGTGGAAATACCATTATATTCTACCGTACCTAACTTTCCTCGGAACGTTTAAAGAAAGTAAGTTTATGGAAAATAAATAACGCAATCTTTCTTAGGAAGTTTTAATTTTTGCGATATAAACCAACTAAGGACGTGGGAAGCGTGACATGTGTGTTCATATAAGACGGTTTTTGTTCTTTCTAATCAGTTTTTTTTTTTGTGAAATGAACTGCTATGTTGCTGATATTTTGATTAGATTCCATTTTTCTGTCATTTAAGTACTTTGCCTACCTCGAATGGATTTATACTGCAATCAATCACAATCTTGTCTGTTATAAGACCACGCCGGTCGCCGCTATTTTGTAGATAATTTCGCGCCAAATCCGGATAGGGAATACCAACGTACTTAGTTCATACGTAGGTACGCCTACGTAACTACCTATCTAATCTAAGTTTTCTGAAAAACAAAAACGTGCTTAGTCAGTCTAGTCCAAAAATAAAACTCAAAACCAACAAACAATTTTATTCAATAAGAAGTTAAATTTATCAACTAGGTCGATAAAGTATTTAATACTACTTACTTATCTATGTATTTGCGTCCCTACGTCTAACCAATTTTTTTATATACCTAGCTGCGTAGGTAGATTAACAATAAAGTCTAGGTACACCTACCCACTAATTCTTATGGTAAATAAAATAAGTTACGTACATACGTACATAATCTACCTATTTAAGCAAACACGGTTTACTTATTACGGTTTCCTAGAAAGGTAAAATAAATCTTGGATCACTTACCGTTAGCCGACACCACAGTGACTTTGCTGGTAGTCCCACCGCGATTGGAGATGGTGACCACTTGGCCAACCTTCAGCTCTCCTTCATCGTTCACCAAAGTTCTCACATTAGCAACACCAAGGGACCCGTCTTCCTTCTCCACGAGCAACCATCTGCCCGAAATTACCGACATTATAAAACAACACGCACTTCAGCACAAAGTTAATGTTTATGACTGCGCGCGCGCAGGTATAATAACTATTGCTTGCACCCTTGTCCGGGTGCTTGCTTGTACCCCCCACTCCTCCGCGAACAATAATTTTGCCAACGGGTCTATTCTATTGTGCTATGTGGGACGATTATAAAAAAGGTATCCTTTTGCAGCCCGCCTCGTTGTCGTCGTTTCTTGCTTTCAATACGACTTGCCGTGATTTCTATATACAAGAGAGGAAGGGAGAGAGCGATATCTCAAAGTGGAGTTTGGAGTTTTTTTTGTTGACAATGAGTAATAAGTGTACCTACTATCTACCTAGTCACATTCTAGAATTTTCGTATGTATTTATTTATTCTAAAATTGTATTCATTAGGTTAATTTGAAAGTATGTAGGTATATCCCGACATAAAATACTTATTTTGGGTAGGTACCTTACCTACCGGCATTGAACAGGATTATCTATCTAATGTTATTATGATTTAACATTTAATTAGATAAGTTATTGTACTGTAGATAGGTAAGTTGTTTGGCAACAGATTATCGTAAAACACTGATCTCGGGCACGCGTTGAATGGGTGACTCTCTCTCGTCTCTTTTGGAATATTTCAGTGTTTCGCATATAGGTAGTTAGTTATGCGTCCTAGGTACTGAGGATTCGGCTGACCACATATTGTTTACACGTCCACCAGTACCGATTTTCGCTGTGGAGGTTCTGGGATCCGACGGCTGCAGTCGCCTCCATAAATTATTAAAGCCACAGAAATATATAGCTGCGGTCGCGCCTTGGGTCCTTTTGTGCAAGCGCTTTATAAGTAAAGCAGCAGATAAGACATTAAAGCAAGGCAAGAACAGATGTGGAATTGTACTTTTTAATATTTTGAGCACGACGACGTTTCCACACAGCGGCCAGCAGTACAGCAACCTTTATTAACCAGCTTGTTTTTATTCTTCATTACCTATACCAACAACCCTCAAAAACCTATTGTTGCCTACTACACAAAAGTAATTCGTCTAAAAATTTTAGCCAAGCATGTCTGACTTTCGATACTTATATTTCCAGAATAATTACCTACTATTTAATATTTGGAGAGGCCTATCTCCAGCAGTAGACAAGTATGGGCTGATAATGAGCATGATGATGATTTAATATTATTTCATAGTGCGTATCAAGAAAATGATTAATTATTTTGTGAATTCGACTGCACCTACATGCATAGAGTTGGTAGTAAATTATCGAGGTCTATATAGGTTGAACTCTGAAAAAACCATAGAAATTCTAAGTCTATGGAAAAAACACACATTATTCTCAGTTTCAAAGCTCCTAAATAAAGAAAGATTAAAAAAAAAAGAATTATCTAAATACAAATTTATATTTATTTCGGCATAATCACACTTATTTCGCCGTAATATTATCGAAATTATGTCGGAGAACATTTGAATCTCATCGCTTCCCGCTAAATAATTATTAAAACTTGGACTTTCCAATACTGATTTGAAAGAGATTGACAGCAGATAACCTACAAAATTTTGTTTATTTTTGTGTTGTTGTTCTCGGGTTAGAATGATGTTGATTTCTACAAATCCTTGCGTTCAGCGTTTAAATTTCATCTGAGTTAATTATTGGTCCATGTACGTAAAGCAAAGATTTAAGGAAAGGTTTTTTTATAGAGATTAGCTTTCTAAAGAAAATGGAAGCCGCCACACTTAAAAAGAAAAAGGTTAAGTTGAGTAAAGGAAAACTAAAAAAGACAATGAAAAATGTTCTTTGTCGTCCGGACCCTCTTTATTGGTATGTTACACCTATTTTACACTAATTTACACCCCAGTTATGGGATTAAAAGGTTTGAAATGTGTGAGTCATGTACTCAAGAACTTTTTTCAAGAGTTTATTTTTCAATTTTTGACATTTATACTTCTTTTCAGGTCTGAATTAAGTGAAGTGCACTCAGCATCAATAGAAGAAATTTTAAAGAAATTCAGAGTAAAAATTCCGCAGTATACTAAACCACTGTGGGCTGAATTAAAATCGATACCCAAAAATCAGCGCCCAAAGCCTCCTAAAATACAGTAAGTTTACAACATTTTTATAATAAATGTGAATTGTGATCCTGAAGTACCATTTTGAGAGACTTACATGGTATTCACACTTTTGTTTTTATCTAGACTTCCATTGTATGAGCCCACTAATTGTAGCTTCACTGCACTATTCTCTGTATAATGAAGCGCTTTGCAAAATAGAGTAACTTTTGACACCATACATTATATTACAGCATATGTCAATTGTTTAATCAGTCTTATGTACATTATTTTGTTACAGAAGAGTTGATGGCTTAATTTTTGGCATATCCACCTGCAGTAGGATGATCAACAGCGGAGAGTGTTCAGCAGTCTTGATAGAATCCGAAATAAACCCTAGAATAATAGTCCAACATGTCATTGAAGCTTGCGCCTCCAAAAATGTACCATACTTATGTTTGAAGCAACTAAAGAAACTTAGTCAAGAATTCTTTGGGTTCCCAACAAGCTGTCTCGGGATTCAGAATAAATTACTACCTGATATTTGTAATCAGATTACTAAAATAGCAAATGAATACATACAACCCACACACCATACTGTTAATAAAGAAATTGGTATTGTAAGTAATGAAAAAACTGCCACAATGGATGTGGACGAAAATATAAAAGCCAAAGAAGAAATTCAGCTGCTGTACAGAACATCTAAATCATCCAGAGTTTTTATTCCTCAAGGACTGACTCCTAAAGAGCAAGTCAACAAATTTGTAGGTCAAGATTTTATTGAATTTTCAAACACTATGAATGCTAAATCAAGTAGTAAATCATTCATGAAAATGATTGTGAAGAAAATTTCCAATAATCCAAATAGAATAAAGAAGACTTGACACTATATGATAGTATTTCCTGTTTTAATTTACAACTTATAACTATAAGATATTTTTTTTTGTGGTTTATGCCTATGCGAAAATTACAAAAAAAAACAGGTAAGTAAATAATTTTCAACCTAAAAAAATTAGAGGTGTTAATAATATTACTAATGCCATCAGATAAAATGAGAGGTGTTAATAATATTAATTATAATATTACACCTACAAAAAATATTAATAAAATTATTTGAAGAACTACATACAGTACCTATTCAGAATATGTTACAGCTGAGCAGATGGGCATGGCATTAACTACATAAATCCCTTTAAAATACACTTCACGCCTTTTAATCCCAAAGCGGGGTAGGCAGAGGCACTTGCTTAATAAGCAAATGCCCACGTTTCACCAAGCGTATTTAACCCAACGTGACAGGGGGTGAGCCCATCGCCGTTATAGGGTTCACACACCTTGTGGTGTGGGGTTTCATCACGATGTTGTCCTTCACCGTACGAGCGTTGCGTTGCGTACATAGGCTCTGAAAAAGAGTCCCATTGGTACACGTTCAGTAGCCGGACTCGAAGCCGCGACCTCCCTGTTACAAGTCAAGTATCCAACCAACTGGACCACAGACGCCCTTTAAAATAGGTAGATAAATACTATATAACCTAACTACTATCTTCCTAGAAATACAAAATACTTATATGAATCACCCTCTCTCCTACGCCATATTGCTGTGTCCTTAAGGTTTTAAGTTTCACCAAGACTAATTTTCTAACTACTAGTTAATACTATACCCAAATGCCTACTCTTTTAACGTTGTAATCCGTCATTTTAGGAAACAAATTGTTCTCATTCAAGTAAATGCATATCCAACTTTTTGGTATACAATATTTTAAGAATCTAACCTAATGGTCCGAAAGAAAAAACATTTTTTAACAAAGGTATGGAAAGTGCTTTACTCATTAGAGGCAAGCTAGTAGGTACTTACTTTGTCCATAGCCCAACAATCGTCGATAGAGTGTATCTTATAAAAGGGAAACACAAAACAAAAACATTTGTAGTAAACAGAAGAATGTTTATTGTGCTAATTATATAGAATACACGTCATGCAATTGTTAATTGAATATGACAACATTGTTTAACAAATACAGTTATACAAAAATGCCACAAGTTGAGGTGCGCCACAGTATTCTTGCATGAACATTTGCGTGATTTAAGATCATCAATCAATTATCTTAAGTCCTAACGTAGAACTGACCTCATAACTTATAATAATAGAAAAAGTGAAGATGAAACACGCATTTCTCCAAATTGGAATCGAAACACAGTACCTACTTTAGAATTTATTGGTAACAAATCCGTATAAACGCGAAATACACGATGTGATGTAATACCGGGGTTTTTCTGTGTTCCACAAATAATATAATAGAGAAAAATAACTAGTCACAAGTTAATTTTTCAAAAACATTTTTCAATATAGGTAGTTGGATGAACCTTTTTCGTATTTGTAATGGTGTAATATTTCTTCACTTTTTATATTATTCCAAGTCTCATAATTACTTATTGAGAAGAAGTTCTAATGCATACTATATTATGCAGGTATAATGAATATGTAAGCAACATAACTTGATAATGAAAATAATATAGTAGGTACTTAGGTAGATTTTGCGTAAAATACAATTTGTAATGTTATAAAGCTCTAATATAATATAAATACAACAATAGTCAGGAAAACATCATAACGTCCCATATAAATAATAACAGTGCTATACTGAAAGGTTGAGAAAATAGATCTTTGCATGATAAATAGGTGCGGCAAGTAATATAAAAGTAGTATAAATTGATATACTTACCTACATTTTAGTTGCGGAAAGTTTTATCTTTGCATACATAATAGAGGTAACAGAGTGAAGAGAAATACAGAAACAGTAATAGTAAGTAGGTTTTGAACCGATAAAGAAAACAATAAAAACAGCGAATTAAACCTACTGGTAGATATAACCACTTTACAGTTTTACTGATACATTGCATTGCAAAATTACCGTTTAATTCAATAGGAGTGCTCCATTTTTTAACACAATACATGGATAGCACTCGAAATCAAATACTCATGTTAAAAGTTATCTTAGCATAGTGACTCTTAAGTCGATAAATCCTGGCCAATGTGAACACCTAAAGTGTAGCCTGGATTTGTACATCCACAATTTATACGTTAAAGCAGTCAACAAAACTATATCCCTACACTTTAGGTATGTTATTATTACTCATTTTGAGACACAACAATCTGCTTGTACTGTCGTCTAAAGAGGTCTCACATATTTTCTACTTAAGCTTAATAAAATTAATAAGGACAATAAGTAATTTTAAAACTTTCTAACGTTGGTAGGTACATAGTACCAATAGATACAATCATACATCACAAGATTGGCGTGACGAGGCGGAAGTCGCAACAGTCGCCGGTATAAGTTAAACATTCTATGACTTGTCACGATGAACAATAATAAAATCGGCCAATCGAATCCAAAACTTATATCACGGTTAACAATAATCAACAAAATTTTGGTACATAACGGCCGTGCCATAAAATTTTACACATTTATAAATCGACAATGTCCAAACAAGGATTAGTATGATTTTGTACAACTAAGATTTAAACTTATTTCTATTTAAATAGAAACGCTTCTTAGAAGCATACCAATTAACGCGTTAATGTACAATTTATAAATGCCCAGACGGCGGCGGCGCGGCCTCACGCGGCGCGGGATCTTAAAACGGATCCCGCTCGGGGACTCCGGCTCGGTTTCTCGCGAAATGGAGCGGAGTGTCAGTGCGAGGCGTGTGCGGGCGGCGGCGGCGGCGGCGCCTCGTTGGGCCGGTGGCGCGCCAGGATCACGGCGCACATCGCCTGCGCGTCCAGCTCCTCCGGGTGCGCCGCCATCGCCTCCGCCACCTGCCACTCCGGGAAGATGCCCGACAGGTGGTACGCCATCAGCCGCCGCGCCTCCCATTGCTCGGCGCGCGCCGCCCCCGCCCCCGCCCCGGCGCCCGCACACCCCGCGAGGCCCGCGCCCCCCGCGCCGGCCCCCGCCCCCGCCGGCGCCGAGGCGACGCGAGCCGCCGCGCCGTGCGTGAGGCGTGGGTCGCTGCACGGGTTCAGCGTTAGCTGCCTGGCCAGCTTCCGATGTTGATTCGGCATCATCATTGGAGCTGGCTGGACAACCTGCGATGGACCCGCCATTTGCATCTGCGCCCGGTCGAAATGCGTCGTCAGAGCCATGTCCGGGACTCGTGGAGTCGCGGAGTGGGCCCTCACGAGCGGTTTCTTCACGTCTTGCGATTGTCCGCCAGGTAAGCTAAGCGTGTGCAGATTGTTAGGTTTCAGCGCACGCGCCGCTCTCTCGGATAGTCTCTCCGCCACGGATTTGTGCGGCCTGCCCGCCCTCTCGGGGTGATGGTACTTGCACTTGTTGCCGTAGGTGCACTTGCGGCCGTAGGGGCAGGCAGGCGGCAGCTCGCGGCTCTGCGGCGTGCGCAGGAACACGTCGAGCGTGGGCCCGCTGCGCCCAAGGGGATCGTCAGGGGGCATGAACCGATCGTTCACAAACGAGTACATGAGCAGTCTTTCTTCCACTACTTTCCTAAACTCGGGGCTCTCTGCCGCGAGATCTCTGTAGTTGTCGTTGGAGACGACGATGCCGTCCGTTTCTGCGGCCAGCTTCAGTACGTACCGGTCGTCGTAACAAATAAGTCTTTTCCCTCCTATTAGTCTACTGGGAGTGTAAACGAGTATTCTCTCCCGTTCTAGTCTCTCCAACACTTCCCTTTCGAATACGGGGTTGTCTGGCCTAGAGGCTTCTTTGCGCCACTTGGGGACGAACACGGTGATCTCCTGATGCCCCCGTGCTCTAAACCAGTCGACACAGATCTCTATACCGCGGCATGAGAAGAATACTTTATTTCCGTGACTGAAAATAACAAAAAAGGAAAATTAGGCATGATGAACTTACTCCCATGATCATTCATAAAAATGTTTTTCTGTAGAAACATGTAATGTTGCTTTTAATGTGATCAAGTACACAAACAACTCACCTCATAGCAACATTGCTGCCATCAATGACGATGTGCCTAAGCAGAGGGCGCTGGTGCTGTTCGGGCGTGGGCTCGGGTTCGAGGGGCGGGGCGGGCGAGGGAGGGCGGGGCGGCTGCTTCTCCGCCATCTTGATCAGCTCGGCCAGGTACTCGTTGCGCGGCGGGTCCGGGCCCAGACGCTGCAGGGCGGCGCGGGCCAGGCGCTCCGAGTAGCCCAGCTTCAACGCGAACTCGATCTTGGCCTGCGGGGTACACAAATTCTTTAGGGTTTATGTCAGGGAGTCCAGCAGGGTTCTTTTGACGAGTAACTGTAAATTTCCCGGCTCCCCTGTATTATAATAAGGTGCTTTGCTAATACTGGTATTGAAATATTATGGAACAGTATCTATCAAAACAAGACTGGATTGGCTTAAATTGGTTGGCAATTTTTTTAGCCACACGCCTAACGACCCTTGTCGAACTATACATCGATCTGATCTGGACACTTTCGCTGACACTGTACTTAACACAAAAGAAGTTTTATTGTTAAGACATCGATGTGTCACCAAAAGGTTCAAGAATTCCGCTCCAGCCGATAAAAATTTAACTTAGCTACCGTTTGTTGTATACATTCTTCATGTTGTGGCATTCAATAAAAAAAAGCTACTTCCCCCAAACAGATTTAGCTAAGTTTCCAATGACTTAGCCGCGACTCGCGGAGTCGTGAAAAAAAAACGATGGTTCAATTCCGTAATACATTCTAATATAAACCGCGATTAGTATAGAAAGAAATCGTTGATACCGAACGAATAAAGTTAGAAAGTCTCGGAGACGTAGATATGCAAAGATTGCAGAAAAGTACAGTAGTAACACACCTCATTCATGCCCCCCCCCCTTCCCCCAGTATATATAACACAGTATTTACTTTTAGAATCAACTTGACAGCCTGTAATTTTATAGTTCTATGTCGCTCATAATCGCTTAGAAAGTCACGAGAGAAGGACAGAACAAAACAAGAGACTGTCGACTATATTCTACAAACGAATCAACTGTACTACAACGTGCATATGACAGTAATTTTAGAGCAGCATTTAAACTATAAAAAGTGCCAAAGTGGTAGGTACCTATAGTGTTTGTCAATTGTTATGTTACATAACGATAGTCTGTCGACACAGACGACTACGCTGCGCAATGTAGGTACAGCCCGATGTCACGTACCTACTGTCAACTCTTGTTGGGCAACCTAAGCTTTACAGTTTAATCTACAATGATCTCAGTGATCAGTAGTATTTGTGCGCCGGTCGATGTCTTTAGAAACTGGTGCAGGCACTTCTGTTTTATTTTCTAAAGGACAAGAGTTATTAGGGCCTGTTTTTACTTGTCAACATATTGCTGTAATTGTTTCTAATATCATCTGCTATATAATTATGACTGTATGTTCACAAGTTAATGTTCGTTTACATATTTCTGTGTAAATTATCGGAACAATATTTTTTACAGTGTTCGAACCAAGTTATCGGAATATATATAATTAGGCTAGACACATTTTCAAGTAATCGATAAAGGAAAGTAGAAGTAAAATTTGTTTCAGTGACGTCCTACCGCATAAAAACAACTATTTATTTGTACGTCATAAACTTTTTTGTTGTGCCCCTATCAGGATCAGAATCTTAATTGGTTTAAGTATATTGTTTGAGCAATAGATTTAAAACGCAAGTCAAGGTAAAGTCCTTGAAGGATTGGCTTGTGCTTTTTATCATTATTTTATTTTATACATTTCATTATGTTGCAGTTTGTTTCCAAATAGCCATTGGGAAATGTCTAGGATTAGGAAGTGTTTATATTACAGTCTGTCTATTTCAGCTTACAGAAGTCGAGCGAAATTCTAATGTAATTATTAGGACCTGCTTAGCGATACTGCAAGTACATAAGTATTCCGGGCGGGGGTCTTAGAAACGTTGTTGGGCCCGTCAATATGACCAACTACTATGGCGAGAATAACTAAAAATTCGTCTCTATACAAAAGTTTTTTTTTCCCTTCAGAAATAATACCCATATATGTTCAGGGGGATTTTTTTTTCATTTCACCATTTTACACGCTGTAGGTACGGTAAGGTCATAAATCAAATTGATTTATTACACATATTATTAATAATACATGGAGTATACAATCTCGTCAACACACTACGAATCACATGTCAGTAGAATCACAAACTGACCTATTGGCTTAATGTAAAACTATATTTTAGTTTTACATTGATCGTCGTATGTTCTAAAATAAAAATTTTACGATTCCGTACAACCTATCAACTTACGACGGTACTTATCATTACTAAGTAGTAAGTCACTTAGTTCCACGGCATTTTTACATTTGTGTTCCTTAACTGACCTTAGGTTTGCTTTCTATCCTATTCCTCCAATTAGCGTGCAGCGGTACTCTGCATGGGCGACATATTATTTTTTTTATCATCACAACATTTTATTATAACCCAACTGTTTTTAAACATTTGTTGTAAACTGCGTGTAAAAGGACCCCGAGCAATGGTCTTAGAAACGTTGTTGGACTCGTCAATATGAACAACTTTGCTCGGTGAACTTTTACACTCCTATACAGAGTATGATTAGTGAGTGTCTCTGCCAAGTGCCAACCCGATTATTTATTTTTTTCTACATTGAATGATAACTTTGCATTAGTAGTGCACAGTATTTATCATATCAAGTATTGTTTCAAATTACCTGACGTAATCTCGACTGAAACATTTCTACTTAGGCAGGCTTGTTATAAAATATCCATGAATAATGTACTTAATATAAAAACAAATGTACCTATTTACACACAAAACCCTCTGTATGCAAGCACTTCACGGACGTATGTTGTCGCAATATTTATTTACCTACATACTATCGCATCGGAAAGACCCTGTATGACGTATTTTGGACTTTCATCAGAGCTGAAGCCCGTCACAGTTCGTTCTGTGGCGGAGCTCTTTCAAAGTTGGTACTATCTAACCTAAACGGTGACTGTTTCGTTAGCGAAAAGAGGTATTTATAAGGTCCTCCCATAGTATTTGTTGAGCTCGTTTACGTGTGGCTATACATCTAAATCCGGGTCAGGTAGAAATTGTTCATGAGGCTCTGGCGACTGACTTGTAGATGGCAAGCGCATTGTTTTAGGAAATTTAAAATGACTCCTTTCCAAGAAGGAAATCGTTCGAAACCGCAACCTGATGGAATCGTTTGTTGCATTAATTATTATAAAATTGATAGTTAATGTTCTCATGAATTGTGTTCGGCCTAATTGAGAACGTATTTAATAATCTCGAGATAGTGCGTGACTCGCAAGAACAAATAGATTCCGTCTAAAAGTGTTTTTATCTATATTATGAACAAATTAATTATAAATAATCCTGCATTGGATCATTTGGGCAAGAGGAATAATCACGTGTGAGATAACATAATAATGATACTAGAATCGTGATATAATTAAATACCAAAGATTTTGGAAAAAGTTTCAAGACAACATTTCCCCCAATCTTAACTTTTCCACGGTGGATACTATTCCACAATTACAGCTCCACCCACTACACTCTGATAATGCTAATGATTGATTCTTTCGATAAAACAAATTGAATAGATACTACGGTGCAAATTTTTAAGGGTCAAAATAAAACTACATACATACACTTCACGCCTGTCTCCCAGAGGAGTAGGCAGAGACTACCGATCTCCATTTCTCATGGTCCTGGTCCCTTTCTGCTTCATATACAATCATACATCTTTTCATACATGATCTCCGGAGCAGAATACTTTTCATGCCACAAAATAAGTCATACTTTTATTTTTTAATAATATGAATGTTCGGGTAAAACTTTATTTCAATTTAATGCAAACATAAATTAATCGATTACTAGATAATCACTAGCTTTGTTGAAATGTACTAATGAGACATTCTCGACCACACAAACCAATGAGAAAGTCCATTGGGTGAAGGGCAAGGGCATTTCCATAGCCTAACAGTTCCTCCAGAAAATAATGCACACTATTAACCTAGACACTATACTGCTAACTTTTACTATGGCGTCAATACAGGTAAACGAAAATTTTTGTTATCATATCCATACCAAATAGACAATTTGTGTTGGTTGACCAGTCCAACAACGTTTCTAAGACCATTTCTGGGGGTCCTTTTACACGCAGTAGTCCAGAAGTATTGAGTATTATTATGGACATCATCCTCACCTGGTTAGTGTGCGCGTGCGCCGGCGTGACGGTGACATACTCGGCGAACTCAGCTGCGAGCGTGTCGGAGGGCGTCCGCGACGCTGCCCGGTGGGAGCCCTCGTCATCGCACTCCGAATCGTAGCTGGAGTCCTCCGCGCGCTCGCCCGCCCACCCCAGCGACGACTCCACATATTTCTGGGAAACGTAAAAGTGTTGTTTAAACTCATGATGCATTATTTTTAAACTAGCTGACCCGACAAATATTGTCTTGCCAATATACATAATTTACAACGTTTTTTTCCAATTAACATTTGTCCTTTGTCAGTCTCTAAATTATCTGTATAAAAAAAA
>SJJU01072999.1:18057-29613 GCA_012932125.1 Conopomorpha cramerella | reverse complement strand
GCAGCCTCGTAGAGGCATCTTATCACTTGGATGTATCGCCAGTCAACTTGGCAACGCTGCAGAAACTCCAGAACGGACCAGATCTCAACCGAGTCAAAGACCTTCTCATAGTCCACGAATGCTAGACACAGGGGCAGATTATATTCTTCAGTTTTCTCTATGATCTGCCGCACTGTGTTGATGTGGTCTATGGTGCCATAACCGCTTCGAAATCCAGCCTGCTCCGGAGGTTGAAATTCATCGAGTCTTCGCGCAAGACGGTTTGTGATCACTCTTGAAAACAGCTTGTAGACGTGGCTTAGAAGAAAAATTGGTCGATAGGTATGTATCAATCATAATTATCATTATAATTACCATTACTGAGATCAATTGCAAAGAGTCGAAATATTATGCCAGTGCATTTATATTTCCTACTAATTATCATTTTCCTCTAGTGAGGAGGGAAAGTTCTGATGATATTCTTGAAAGCATTCCGGAAAAAGCGGTGGAAGATCATCACAACCAATACATCGGTAACTAGTTTCTATTCTTTTTTTTTTGTTTTTGAGACACCCTCGACATGATAAAAAAGGATATTTCTTTTTTGAATTGGTAGGAGCAGGTTGTCGTTTCGGCCAATGTCCCAGGGACATCTGTTTTGTGTGTTCGTCAATTAGCTGCTTTTGGGGGTTTGAAACTTTCTGCTGTCGTTCTTTTTGTGAATAGTTATTAAATCTTTCCCTTTACAATCATCTCCAAGACATATTCGTTTCCTAATCAACTGTTCTCTGAATGTAACCAACTCATATTTAAAATTCTTTATGACATATTTCTTATATGAGTAAAATCCGTTCCATACAGCAGTATCAAATAAGTGTTAGTAGGCAGTTATCTGCAATAGGTAAAAAAAACACGTTGAAACACTATCAATAGGTACCAAAAAATAGCATACTGTGTACAACACGCACTTATAATAGTTATAAAACACTTTTTTGAAATAATATATCTCAATTCCATGCGAGGAAAAGACGTGCTCCCCCTCTAGCGTCACTACTGCACTGATTGTTCGAGAAGTGCTGCACGCGCCGACGCCCGTTGACGTAGTACCCACATCGTAACACTTTTGTATGTTCGCGTGAGCCGCCAACTTGAACACCAATAAATCACTGTAATACGGCAGTGAGAATTGTCAGGTTGCGTCTATTACGACAGTAACTGACCAATTTCATATTAATCGTATGCAACATTCCCGTCGAACGACGTACTTCTCAATATATATTTTTTTTCGATATCGGCCCTCGACGTACTGCCAGATCGCGAACTTTGAATTAACCGCCCACAGACGTACTGCCGACGAACGTGTTAAGTATAATATTTATTTTTCATATATTATAAGTAACACTAGCATTACACAAAACGTCGAACGTTCCTCTTGATACTTTTCGCAATTATACAAAATGTATATTAAATATATTTTGTCCATAAATAAGATGCTACAATTAATTGCTCAATATTGTTCACCGGGTATATCAGTAAATATAATCAAAGACAAGCTTGAGCTAATTTCAATCGAGAGGACGGATATAAATTGTCATCAAACGTGGAAAACATTGTTAAACAAAATTCAATCTCGCGCGGACAAAAGATCGCCTTGTAGAGCCGATGTCATCAGTTTTTAATGTCGAAACAGTCACTGTTTGAGGGTAGTTGCGGATTCGTATCAAACCAGTGAACATCGCAGCCACCGCACTCCAGTCCACTCGTGACCTCGACGCATACAACTGCGTCGAAACGTCGGGTAAAATAACATAAAGTAAGCTTCGAGCTTTTCTTTGATTATATTCGGGCCGATATAGCCGGTGAACAATATTAAGCTTAGATGTCCGTACGCGTTTCATTAAAAAATGCTAAAAGTTATTTCAAGTTCCCCACGATCTGTCGGGTCCTATACCCGGAGATATGACCACCTTTAGAATGAATTCTTTACAATAAAAAAAAATCATCGAAATCTGTTCATAAACGACGAAGTTATCGGCGAACTAACATAAAAAAAACATACATACGGTCGGAATGAGAAAGACTCCTGTTTTGTAATCGCTTGAAAATGTGTTCCGCTCTGCATTTTTTATGCAACACAGAGGAGAACCCCAAAGCAGGAAGTTTTTTTTTTCCACTTCATTAGATAAAATCGGACTGCTCAGAGCTGTACGGCTGCGGTTTGCGTTATGTACGAGATGTATACAATGATTGTTTATTCAAATAGATCGTACTTTGAATATTACAATTTTAACGATCCTAGCCGTGTAGAATATAATCTAAGGGCCTTACTAATAATGGCGCAATTGCTATTTCGAAGATACACAAAGCTCAACTTAAATTGTCAGTTGTATGTCATATACGGAATAACCAGTTCAAGTAGACCTGTTATAACCGTTGTGTAAGTGACAACGCGTTTATTGGTAAGGGGGTTAATATATTAAAGGAAAAGCTGACTGACTGACTGACATATCAACGCACAGCCCAAACGGTTTAACTTAGGCACTTGAAATTTGGAACGGACGTAGCTTAGGTACCGAAAGGGTGCACTAAGAAAGGAATTCTAGAAATTCCCACGGGAACGGAAATGAACGGGAAAATACTTTTGTATAAAAAATCTAAACCACTCAAGTTAGACGCTTGAAATTTGGAATGCGGGCTAAACCACTAAACTAAGCGAATGAAATCACGGGGCGTCCAATATTCTATTACCTATATAAAATCAATGACACTTTTCGTTGTCATGTTACTTCGGGACAGGTGGACTGATTTCGCCTTCTGATTCTGATTGTTCTTTTGGTCCGCGACCTCCCGGTTAGAGTCAAGTATCCGACCAACTGGACTACAGACGCTTAATTAAAATATATCTCTGAATCATTTTTTAAGGAAACGCGCACTGACATCATATCAAATGTTTAAAACGGGTATTATAGCGCGAAGATTAATCAAAGACAAGCATTCAGCTTACCTTCGTTGTTTGCCCGACGTTTCGACACAGTTACATGTGTCGTGGTCAGCTCGCGACCACGACACTGATGTAACTGTTGCAGCTGAATGCTTGTCTTTGATTAATCTTCGCGCTATAATACCCTTTTTAAACATTTAATATATATCTCTGAATACTGATTGTTAGAGTGGAAGAACTTGTCTTTGGGTTAAAAATGGAGAAATATCAAGGCCCTTGTTTCTTTTAGTTGTGACAGATGGCGCTAGCTGTATTAACGGGGATAAATGTCAATGAAATTACTAACTTCAAGCAATCAGTATTGAAGGTGACAGTAATTATTCATATTGTTGGTTTATATGCTACAAAAGTGACTGAATTTTTAATAACTTACTCAAATAATGAAAATTGTAACCCTGGACACCTACTGTAGAGCCATTCCCTTTATAACAAAAATAAAAAATACTGATAGCTATTCCAACGCCATCCAGTGATGGATTTTGGAACTACAGCCCGATAATTCCCCATTGTGAAATGGTAAATCACATGTAAATCTATTTTTTCTTCCTATAAGTCAAGTCAGTATAGTAGTCAGTCTTATAAGTCGAGTCAAGAAAACGTGTGCATTGAAAAGAGGCAAAAGCAAGTAGATGCGCACGTCTCCAGAGAATGGCCCGTACAGAGAGAGGCAGGTAGGGCTTGGGTGGTGGTGGGATTATCCCTGTATTTTTTTCTTCCTATAACAAGTATCATGTAAAAAAATAAAAAAATAAAAATAAATACACTTCACGCCTTCAATCCCAAAGAGGGGTAGGCAGAGGCACTTGCTAAAGCAAGTACCCACGGTTCACCGAGCGTATTTAAACCAACGTGACAGGGGGTGAGCCCATCGCCGTTATAGGGTTCACACACCTTGTGGTGTGCGGGTTTCGTCACGATGTTGTCCTTCACCGTACCAGCGTTGCGTTGCGTACATAGGCTCTGAAAAAGAGTCCCATTGGTACAGGTCCAGTAGCCGGACTCGAACCCGGGACCTCCCGGTTACAAGTCAAGTATCCGACCAACTGGACCACAGACGCTCATGTATGACGATGTATCGACAAGTATCACGCCACATTGAAGAATAATAAGAGAAACTTAATTTTCTATCCTTATTTAATACGTTAACCTATTTTCTCATTGTCAGCCAGTAAAAAAACCGTTAGAGCTGAAAATTGTGTGCTGTGCCTACGATAAGGGATTCCGCCTCTTCTTTTTTTAATATTCTCACCAGCCAGATACATTGGAATCTTTTCAAGGAAACTTTAAAAAGCAATATTGAAGTTGCCTCATATCTGAACAGAGGTGTTGGCGCGTCTATTTCATTTAAAAGTCTATGTCACTTGTGCATTATGGAACGTGGTAAAGGCCCCCGCATGTGATCCACTAAGGTTATGCTCCGTTTTAACATTTACGCCACGTTGTGGGGTATCCTCCCCTATTTTCACGTTAGAATCGAGCTTTTGTCTCTTTCTTTCGCCGGTGTAAAGAGCGGGACGGAGTCAGTGCATTCGATATTTCGTTTGAGACTAGATGATCCTTTGTGGTGGAAATTTTCCAAGGTGAATTATTTATATGGTTATATTTTATAATAGACGCTTCGTGTGTTCGTTCATAACCAGCCTTTATTAGTTGAATATTTTGGTACTTAAGTGGTCATTATTTTTTATAATGTCGTTAATTTACTTTTACGGTCTTAGCTCTGAAGTTTTAAAGACTATTTTCAAAGTGCTTCGCATCATACTCATATTAGACCTTTATATGACCGACGAGCTGCGGGTAACATTAAAAAAAAAAATAATAAGACGGGCCTTATAATTTCAAAACGGGGATGCTAAAGCAAATGGCCACGTCGCACGGAGCGTATAGGGTTCACACACCTTGTGGTATGCGGGTCACGGCCCTTGCAAAATGGCGGATTTTTAGAAACGTTTCTGGGCTCGTCAATATGCAACTTTTTCTATGGCGATAAGGCTGGAAAATGTTTACATAAGTTTGTATAATTGGGTGCTCAATCTGTGTTGAACGAACAAATGCATTTTATTTATTTCCTTCTTTCTTTCAAATGATGGGTGTCGCCGTCAGGTCGGACAAAGATATTAAATAAAATTATTTTTTACAAAATTAAAAGATCAAGAGAAGTCCATTTCATTTCCTATTTATTTTCACACTCAAAATTGTCACTATGACAACTAAATGAAAACTATTCTTATAACCTATTGGCTATGTGCAAAGCGAGTAGTGGCAGACAGATAACGACCGCAGCGCACAACACGGCAGATATTGGAAACAAATGCGGATGATCAGCTGTCAAGTGTTGATTGCAGTACAAAGTGTGTATTTGTGTGCGTGTGTGTATGTATGTTTTTGTGTATTTTTGTGCGTGTGCGTGTTTATGTAAGTATGTTTATGTGCATGTGTGTGTATGTGTGTTTGTGTGCGTGTGTGTGTTTGTGTGCGTGTGTGTGTATTTTTTCGTAATCGAGGTACTGTTTACTCACCAACAACGACCATGTGCGCTGCCTTAATGTCAGTGTGGAAGAGAGGAGCGTCAGCGGAGACCTCGCACTGATACTCCCCGGTGAGGGAGCGGTCCACCTCGTTCAACACCACTCGGTTCTCATTCGATGCCGACACCTGACGAACAAAACGAACAAAATTACTTTTTTTGCTCATGAGTCCTAATGATCATCGTCATCATCATCAGCCCATACTCGTCCACTGCTGGACATAGTGATCCTAAACAGATCACAATGGCGTGCAATTGGAGAGGCCTATGTCCTTAATGATAATAAATAATAATAAATATTTTACAACAACACACACATTGCCTTCATCCCCTGTTAAGTAGCTAAAGCACTTGTGTTATGGAAATCAGACAACGAAATATACTTACTTAAATACCTTTTTTTTTCTTTTTAAATACATACTTATATAAATAAAACAGCGTCTGTGGTCCAGTTAGTCGGACCCTTGACTTATAACCGGGAGGTCCCGGGTTCGAATCCGGCTACTGGACGTGTACCAATGGGACTCTTTTTCAGAGCCTATGTACGCAACGCAACGCTCGTACGGCGAAGGACGACATCGTGATGAAACCCGCACACCACAAGATGGGTTCACCCCCTGTCACGTTAGGTTAATTAATACGCTCGGTGAACCGTGGGCATTTGCTGTAGCAAGTGTCTCTACCTACCTCGCTTTGGGATTAAAAGGCGTGAAGTGTATTTTTTATTTTATCATACTCACATCAACTTTAATCTCGGCCACAGGAAACACCTTCGTGGCCGGCGACTCCTTAGGCACGTAGCGGTAGAACTCAATCATGTTCCGGTACCACCTGATGGAGTAGAGCTGAGCACCTTCTAGCTCGTAGTCACAGTTGAGCTCAACATCTTGGCCGGTCATGACAGCCGTTGGCACGTGGATGTGCAGTGACCGGAGGCTCGTTACACCACCTGAGGACGATGAGAATATAGATTTATTTGGGTTTTGTCTTCTTTTTTTAAGAAAAATAATAAACTGTACATCAAAATTACTAACTTGCACACCTAAAAAGCCAAAGTTATCATCAGAATGGCAATTAGAAGACCAAATCCGTAATTTTGTCGCTAAGTCAGTATTTTAGTTAGGTTAGGTTAGACTTCTTTGATGCACGTTTAAATACTATCCTTTTTTTTAAACACAAAATAACAGGAGAACGGCAAAACGTCATCCATACCAGGTTGATTTACCATTTACGTCTACTTTTATAGTGCGAACCACCAGGGCATGGAATGACTTGCCGGAGTCTGTGTTTCTTGAGCAGTACAGTCTGTGGTGGTACAATTCGTGGGTGAATAGGTACCTAATGAACAAGTGTGCTCCATCGTAGACCACATCGCTGCTTAACATCAGGCAGGATGGTGGTCAAACGCTTGTTTATAGCGATAAAAAAAACACAATGTAATTTTCCACGCACAGCATCGAAATGTGATGGTCCACCCTCACGTTTTACTGAGTTTTTGACACGACTCTGACTATTGATAAACTATGACAAAGACACCAACTTGAACACGAAGAGTTATTACCTTTCATTGTGGCAGAATTTTCAACTTTAAAACTGAACATAAGAGCCGGAACACATAAAAAAATGCGTAGAAGATTGCAATCAAGAATATATTTTACAAAAACTGAATTCATTCATAATTTGATAATTATTCAAAATGTGGTAATAAGTCATTGATGCATGGGGAATTAGGTAGGAGACCAATACAGAAGATTAGATTTTATTTAAATAAATTGGGTTTTTTAAGACCTAAAAATGTTCTTGATACCTAGATACTTTTGATGTGTGTATAAAAAAATCCTTTTTTTATAATTCCGCTTTTCCCGCCATGGCAAAACCACTTTTTCTTTATAAAAAAACAAGTGTACATAACTTTTTCTCTTCTATTACCAACCACCTACTGGACAACATGGAACAATTAGAAGCAGCAAATACAGAAGAATGTTGATGTGAACGTTGGCACATGGACTCCCGTTTTCCTACAGGCTCACGGCATCCTAGAAGCCTCTTTGAAGTCGGTTAAAAAATAGCTAGTACAATTTATTTCTATATCCCAGTCTAGTAAGAGACGTTCGTACAATCGAACTTAATTAACTGGCTGAATAGAGAGAGAACTCTACTAACATTTAAAAAGAAACGCTCTAGTTCACACAGAATTAAAATCACTGGTCAAGGACGGGGTTTGTGATACAGGGATTCCGTACTTTAATAGCTTTTAATATTACTCTATAATATTGGTCGGATACTTGACTTGTAACCGGGAGGTTGCGGGTTCGAGTCCGGCTACTGCACGTGTACCAATGGGACTCTTTTTCAGAACCTATGTACGCAACGCAACGCTCGTACGCTGAAGGATAACATCGTGATGAAACCCGCACACCACAAGATGTGTGAACCCTATAACGGCGATGGGCTCACCCCCTGCCACGTTGGGTTAAATACGCTTGGTGAAACGTGGGCACTTATTAAGCAAGTGCCTCTGCCTACCCCGCTTTGGGATTAAAAGGCGTGAAGTGTGTGTTGCTAAAATTGTATATTACCAAAATATTTTCTAGTAATTGTACTAGAACAAAAACACTTTACCGTTATATCATTAATTATTTGATTGTATCACCACTTGCTGTGCCCCACAAGGCTCATGATGTTGTACCTCCTATAGTCTGTACTAATGTAACCACCTTAACATTGAGTATTGTTTAATTATTACTCTATAGCCGTGTGGTGACGGTGTATAGAATACACGTGTCACCACCCCAGCCCAACTGTTTCCGTCGCGGGGGTAGTAAGAGGCAGACGAGAGAACCCTCCACAAGGTCGGGCAGCAGCGCTGTCTTTGAGTTAAAACACTGCGATTGGCAACCGGCCTGCCAAACGCAGCAATTATTGCCATTTCTCCCCCAAATGACAGTGGCGTGCACTGACTTTTACGACAAGGTAGGCAGTAATCCCCAAGGATTGACACGTAATATGTATAAAGTCTATTTTTTTATTCGACGGACAAATTTGACAGTTTCTATGCGTACAATATGATACTTTATTTCTAAGTATAGTAATTTTTAAAGAAATCCGCACACCATAAGGTGTGTGTGAACCCTATAATGGCGATTGGCTCACCCTCTGTCACGTTGGGTTAAATACGCTTGGTGAACCGTGGGCGTATGCTTTAGCAAGTGCCTCTGGGTAGGCAGAGGAGGAGGAAGGACGCTTTGGGATTAAAAGGCGTGAAGTGTATTTATGATAAAATGAAATCATTCATGTTCCATAATTTTATTTGTGAATCCATAATTTTAATTACAAAAAATAAACATTTTGACAAAAATAAGCTTCCATAATATATCTACACACATAAGTCAACTCATTATTCTAAAAACACCTATATCTCCACACTGATTGGTCTTGGTTTAGGCTACTTTAGCGCTGACGGCTTCATTTATTGCTGGCGCTGGGTGGGTCCTGGGCACCCGGAGTACAGTATTAAACTACCTTACTATCTATGAAAAAAAAAAAATCTAAAATCCGTTACATAGTTACTGTTTTAAATATCTATGCACACATGGGGACAGACAGCGGGAGGCGACTTTGTTTTATACTATGTATTGATTCCAACCAACCCCCTTCCATGCAGTATTAAAGTAATATTGCATACGCTGTGTGATAGTGACAGAGCTATACCACTTATCTAGCTATCTCCGTCACAAAGTGAACAAATTACTTTTATATGTCACAGTACAAAGGGACAAACATCTCAGTAAATGCGCTTCCATTGATACTCAGTTCTTATGGAAACCTAGGAAACGAGAGACAATTGTTTATTCCGTAGCAAAACATGTCTATTTCCAGTCGCATGTCGCAATAAACAACTAGACTAAATACGAAACCTCATACATGAAAAGTCCTAATACAATATCACAGTGTCTCTATACATCTGCCTCTCGGACGCTATTGACAAGCAATTTGTCAGCTACAGAGACGATTTCAGGGTTCCGCATGCCAATTCTCATCGCGGTCATAAAATAATAATATTATATTATTTAGTTAATTAATTCTCGACGAACGATTTGATTTGTCATTTTGCAAAATAATGTCGCCGGATTTACAACGATACACGTGTAATGTCATAATCGATTGAAATGAACGAATTGAGGAGGTTAGGATCAAAACGTATTAATTTAGGTGTAACCAAATTTGATGAAAAAAAATAGGAAAACTTATACTACTCTTAGGCCCTTTCAGAAGAAAAATATAAATAATCCATTCCCTTGTACATATATGAAATCTATTATTTCTCAAAAACAATTTTAAAAATAGTACATACATGATAGTGAAGTTATATATTTGAAAATGTACAGAAACCCTTAGGGGAAGAAAAGCAAATTAATACGTTTTGATTCTAACCTCCTCAATTAAAACTATCAAATGAATGTTTGAAAGTGTATTTTTCGAAAAAATATTATCCGTACATAATACGAAGTCTCACATCGTTCGTCGAATTAGTTATTAGACTATATAGTGGATGTTACTAAACTAGTGGACGCACCGCAATGCGTCCTCGTAATATAATTTATTGATACAGACTTGAGTAAAACCCACTGTTAAGAAGATGGGCCTTATATTCCGTTACCTAGCAACCTGATTTAATGTATATTTTATAATAAAGATATGTACCGTAGCGGTTCACCCTCAATTTAGTCAGTTATCGTGGGGAATTCGGGGTTAAATATTATGGCGTATAAGTTAAGTTGTTTTCTTGTAAAATTTCATTGACATCGTTTCGGTGGTATTTTCGTGAAAGAGAAAAATAAATCATCTTTATAATATTTGTAAGACAGACAATTGGATAGCAGAGCACTGTGGCTTAGTAGTGGAATACTTGTATCTGCAATCGGAAGGCTGTAGTATCGAGACCTGATTTCACAATTAATTATAATAAATATTTTACAACAACACACGCATTTCCTTCATCTCATGTGAAGTAGCTAAACACTTGTGTTAAAAAAATTAGACAACTAAATATAACTTAATATATATTTTTTCTTTTAAACTCATACAAGAAAAATATAAAATAAACACCCAGACACACCCAACAAGTGCTTAAAAGGCTGACAGGTTCTCAGGTAAGAGCATTAGTAACTGTCAGCGGTGATAATCAAACCCACGACCTTACGGAATAGGCCTCTATTACAAGACAAGCTGACCAACGGGCCCGTAAAATTATTAAGAATCTTAAAGCGAGGTCGCTTTGAGATTAACAAGGCATTTTTATAAACTGATTAAAAAATACGCAGTGCCTACGGAACCCTTATTTGAACGAGTCGCGCTTGACCGTTTTTTCTTCCCGACATGATGTCACAACCGGGAAATACAATGACAACCTAAATGTCGTGGGACAATGAATGTTGCCGTGATTTTAGCTTTCATTTCTGCTGCGTATGTCGGTGATTTCAGGAATACAATATAAAGTAAGGAAATGGCCGGGTGTTCGACACAGAACCCTTCGTGGTATAGAAATAAGTGTTAATTTACAATACCATTGAAAAATAATAATAAATTATGTTTATTTCCGAAACATGAAAAAGTATTAATATTTTAAGCGTAAAATTTTTGATAGATATTCGTATATTTGTTAATCTTTCACGCAAAAAAGTAATGAATGTATTAAACTAATATAAATATTGAACTGAATCAGGAATAACTTTGGAGAAATCCATTGTTATTGTTAATGGTATTAACTCAGTACAAATACGCTCAGTGCTTTTTCGTGCTTTGCATGTACCGCCCGCCCGCCTAGTTACACATACATGGCACATGAGGAAAATGCAAGAACCTAAACACTCCGAGCAATACGTACATATATAATACGCGCATGTTGCCTCTACACGAGGCATCCTCAAGTGTGTTGACTCAGAGAGCACTGACAAAAAAAAACCGAGAAACCGAAAAAGAGCGTCTGTGGTCCAGTTGGTCGGATACTTGACTTGTACCAATGGGACTCTTTTTCAGAGCCTATGTA
>SJJU01072999.1:0-18037 GCA_012932125.1 Conopomorpha cramerella | reverse complement strand
TGATTGGAGGTAAATGCCCATAATCGCCACGCTGGGCAGGCGGGTTGGCGATCGCAGTGGTGTTGTGGTTTAACTCACAGAGAGCGCTGCTGCCCGTCCTCTGGAGGGGTTCCCTCGGTCGTCTCTTACGACCCCCATAGCGGGAAGCTGGATGCGAGAAGCCGAAAACAGATCACAGTGGCGTGCAATAATTGGAGAGGCCTATGTCCGGCAGTGGGCAAGAATGGGCTGATGATGATGATGAGACAGGTGGATAGCAGAGCACTGTGGCTTAGTAGTGGAATATCTGCATTCGGAAGGCTGTGATATCGAGACCTGATTTCACAATTAATTATAATAAATATTTTACAACAACACACACAATGCCTTTATCCCATGTTAAGTAGCTAAACACTTGTGTTATAAAAATCAGACAACTAAATAAACTTAATATATATTTTTTGTTTTAAATTCATTCAAGAATAATGTATAATAAAACACCCAGACATACCCAACAAGTGTTAAAAAGGCTGACAGGTACTCAGGTAAGAGCATTACCTAAGTACCTGTCAGCGGTGAGAATCGAACCCACGACCTCACGGAATAGAGGCAGACAAACTGACCAACGGGCCAATTATTAAGAATCTTAAAGCGAGGTCGCTTTGAGATTAACAAGGCATTTTTATAAACTGATTAAAAATATGCAGTGCCTACGGAACCCTTATGTGAACGAGTCGCGCTTGACCGTTTTTTTTCCGACATGATGTCACAACCGGGAAATACAATGACAACCTAAATGTCGTGGGACAATGAATGTTGCCGTGATTTTAGCTTTCATTTCTGCTGCGTATGTCGGTGATTTCAGGAATACAATATAAAGTAAGGAAATGGCCCGGTGTTCGACACAGAACCCTTCGTGGTATAGAAATAAGTGTTAATTTACAATGTCGTTGAATTAACATCAATGAAAAATTACGTTTATTTGCGAAACACGAAGAAGTATTAATATTTTAAGCGTAAACGTTTGATAGATTATCGGATATTTGTTGATCTAAAAAAAGTAATGAATGTAGTATTTCAACGACTATAAATGTTGAATTGAACCAGGAATAACTTTGGAGAAATCCATTGTTATTGTAAATGGTATTAACTCAGTACAAATACGGTCAGTGCCTTTTCGTGCTTTGCATGTACCGCCCGCCCGCCCAGGTACACATACATGGCACATGAGGAAAATGCAAGAACCAAAACACTCCGAGCAATACGTACATATATAATACGCGCATGTTGCCTCTACTCGAGGCATCCTCAAGTGTGTTGACTCAGAGAGCACTGACAAAAAAAACCGAGAAACCGAAAAGAGCGTCTGTGGTCGGATACTTGACTTGTAACCGGGAGGTCGCGGGTTCGAGTCCGGCTACTGGACGTGTACCAATGGGACTGTTTTTCAATGCCTATGTACGCAACGCAACGCTCGTACGGTGAAGGACAACATCGTGATGAAACCCGCACACCACAAGGTGTGTGAACCCTATAAAGGCGATGGGCTCACCCCCTGTCACGTTGGGTTAAATACGCTCGGTGAACCGTGGGCATTTGCTTATTAAGCAAGTGCCTCTGCCTACCCCGCTTTGGGATTTCAAGTTGTGTTTATTTATTTTTTTTATTAAAAAAAAAACCCACTCAGCTACCAGGGTATCATAACACATCAGGAGTTCAATAATACAAATTGAACTAGCCAAAATAAAAAAAAAAACCGGAGTCGACTGTATATTTCAACACTGCACTGTGAAAACAATAAAAAATAACCACACGAGAGAGAAATAGCCGATCATGTCGCGTTTATTCTACGTAAAACGCCGCATTGCAAATCCCTCTCAGCTACCAGGGGATCATAACACATTCAGAGATCAATAACACGCCCAGCACTCGGCGTTCTGCACTCGAGCCTTCCACACTCGCTCTCTACTAGTCCAAACCAAACAGGGGCCGCAAAACAAAGGATGGGAAAGCTTTTAAAATCTCCAAATTTATGGCGTGTTTGCGCTACCAGGATACTATTTGGTGAATACCAGTGAAGCTTCCACTCTGATATTATTTTAATACGTGAGATCGGTTGGGTACTTTATGCATGCGCACGTCCACCGATTACTAGGGTAGCAGTGTTATCTGTGAAATAGTCTCTAAAACCGAGCGTTTCCAGCGTTAAACGAAAATGTAGGTGGGCGATGTTTGGTGACCGTTTTTGCTGGTCGCAGTGTTTTTTTTTTTTGTCGTGTACAAACTCTCTTTTTTTTTGTTATAGGTAATGCAAATTCGCAGAATCCGTATGATTGTTTTATGTAAAGTTGAGAGCGAAAATTTTTGGAGCATTTGCATATTCGGGTGCCTAACAGATTTTTAGAGGTTTTGGGGAGACGGGTGTGAGGTTTGATTTTGTTTGTTTTTTTTGGAATTATTTTGTAACGAGACTAGCTGATTCGGCAAACGTTTTTTTTGCCAATATACATTATTAACACTGTTTCCCATTTTAGCATCTATCTACACACATCAAAAGTGTCTAGGGATCAAGAACAATTTTAGCACTAAAAAAAAATATATTTATTTAAATCAAATCTAATCTGCTGGATTGGTCACCTGATTCCCCATGCCTATCAATGACTTATCACCACATTTTGAATAAATTATGAATGAATTCAGTTTTTGTAAAATTTATTCTTGATTGCAATCTTCTAAAATGAACATACTTGATCCCTAGACACTTTTGATATGTGTATATTTAAACATTATTTTTTTTGGAGTCGAGGTCTCCTATCTTTGCCTGTGTGCTCCGTTCGGCGCTGTGTGTTACTGATACTAAACTTAAGTGTGTGTTGTGTAATGTGTGTAATGCTATAAAAATATCTCCCCGTCTCTCTCTCTCTCTCTCTTTATTAGACTTTAGATTCACAGCCTTCTGAGCGTTATTGCCGATCGTCTTGACTCGGTTTACCTGAACCGATGCAGCCAACTCCATGTAAATAGTTCTTAGCGTTTAAGCCTACTAACATAAGATTTAGATTTGTACCTAATATAAATTACTACTAACAAATTGTGAGGCTGTGTTGTTTGAAATAAATGAATATTATTTATTGTAAGGGCGTTTTTACTGAAGTTCAAAAAAATATTTATTATTTTGGTAGTGTAATCAACTTCTAAAGCAAAGCCTTAGCATAAAAGGTAAACATAGGGGGGTTCCTTAGACCACAAAATAACCCCTAGTCGGCCGCTTCGCTTTTCCGAGAAAAACAAGCTGTATATAAAAGAAAGTCGTGTTAGTTACACTATTTACAACTCAAGAAGGGTTGAACTGGTTTGGCTGGAAATTTGTGGCGAGGTAGCTGAGGACCTAAATCTACTACACTTTGGTAGTTACATAGCTCTGGCATCGCCCTGGCGTCCTCTGGCATCGCTCTGGCATCGCTGTGACATCGCTCTGGCATACAATGTGCATTGATGATTTCGTCATTTTCATTTTACTGTCATCCGTAGTGAAACAGCAATGCACATCGTTTGCCGCTACGATGCCACAGTACAACTATGAGAGTGTAGCAGAATTGGCCCCCAGGACAAGGACAAGGACATAGGATACTTTTTATGCCGCTCCTGTGTGACGCGTTACTACATAGAGGGTGTTATAATATGTATGAAATGTTAATACTGAAACTATGCGAATGAAATCGCGGGGCGTCCGCTAGTATAAAATATATCGCACAATTAGAACAAAAGTGACACAAAACAAAATGTGTAATTTTATGAAATTGTACCTTAACCCTTAATCAGTCAAGGCTAGGTGTGTTTCTGATGGATTTTGAACTCTATTGACGTTAGTTATTCACAGTCCATCACATAAACCCGGGTGCAGTTTATTATACAATCTAGCTTTTAATTGTAAAGCTAAATTTGGTGAATTTATTGTTTACTGTTTAAATAGGCAAGTGTCCCTTATGTGATATATTCTCTGAAATCTTTAGATAATTCCAGTGAAGACATTCAATAAGGTTCAAAGTACGTGTTGGTCAAGTGGCAATATAAGCTTTTGTTTAATTAAGGGTTAACGTAAATGATACAAAACTTGAATTACAAAATCGGCATGTTTCGTATTGAGTCCTTTTTGTTCTAACTATGCGATATGTAAACCTTCCTCTTAAATCACTCTATACACTAAGGAAAACCGCATCGAAATCCGTTGCGTAGTTTAAAGATCTAAGAGACATTCAGAAGTAGGTGACTTTGTTTCAAACTATATCTGGAGCTCTTCAAGTAACTGGGGTAAATAGGTACCTTATGAACAAGTGTGCTCCATCGTAGATCATACATACATACATACACTTCACGCCTGTCTCCCAGAGGGGTAGGCAGAGACTACAGATCTCCATTTGTCTCCTGACATACCCCTTTCGCTTCATCTACATTCATACATCTTTTCATACATTTCCGGTTTCGAGTACTTTTCACGCCACCTTTTCAGATCACATCGCTGCTTAACATCAGACAGGATGGAGAACAAACGCTTGTTCGAAGTGTATTAAAAAAAATCTCGTTCTTAAAAAAATATAAGTAAATTGGCCTAATAATAAATCTTTCAAAGCAATAAAAAGTTTTTTTTCGTACAATCAGATTTTACTTCTTCCATTTAATTAGTTTCCGATAAACGGCCAAGTGCTCTTCATTATAACTGTTATTATCAAAGCAATTGAGAGGAAAAAAAAATCTGGCCAAGTACGAGACGGACTCGAGCGCGACGGGTTCCGTATTCAGTGTTTTACACGCACTTACGTCGGTTATTCCCAAAAGGGGGTGGACCGAGCCGTAGGATCAAATGGACCGCATCAGTTACAAGTTGATACCTCATAACCACAATGAACCTTAGAGTTCAGATTTCAGAGTCAGCTTCTATGACTGGACACGAAGAAAGACAGCTGATATATTCTATTTACATCTAATACATTTTAATTAAGGGCACTGTTTTTTTTTTGTTTTTTTTTGTAAGTACACACATCAAAAGCGTCTAGTGATCAAGTACATTTTAGAAGATTGCAATCAAGAATATATTTTACAAAAATTTAATTCAATCATAATTGACTCAAAATGTGGTGATAAGTCATTGACACAGGCATGGGGAATTATTATGTTTGTGATTATAAGTGTGTGATTATAAGTGCGGTCAAATCCCTACTGGGGAGGAGATTGCACAACGCAAATGGCGGTGGATTGGTCACAAGATCCGAAGAGGGAAGTCCAACAAGGCGGGCATCGCGTTCGAATGGCAGCCTGGGGGAGGTCGACGCAGACCAGGACGCCCCGTGCACACGTGGCGGCGCACCGTCGACGGCGAGCTGAGAGCGCGAGGGCTGAGCTGGTGCGATGCCAGAGCAGTCGCAGAGGACAGGACGGCGTGGCGCCATCTTGTAAAGTCCCTTTGTACCACTGGGATACCATAGGACTTAAAGTAAAGTAAAACTTAAAAAAAGTATTATGTTCAGTGTACGACCTTGTTGGCTGTCTAAATTAAATAAATAAATAAAACGAAAAAAAAAATAACATGGGGAATGACTGTGTTTCCTGCGCAGTATAGTCTGAAGGTATTCAAGTCACTGGGATAAATAGGTACCAATTGAACAAGTGTGTTCCATCGTAGACCACATCGCTGCTTAACATCAGGAAGGATGGTGGTCAAACGCTTGTTCGCTGTGTTGAAAAAAAAACTTGATACTTGCTTACTTGGTTTTTTTTTAATAAAAACAGCAAAATAATGCTTTTTGCTGTATGAGAGAAATCTTTAAGAATTCTCTTATACATATTATTTAATAGAAAATAAAATATTTAAGTAAAAATATTTCGCTGTCAAAATTCCATAACACAAGTGCTTTACCTACTTAACATGGTATGAAGGCAATGTGTGTGTTGTTGTAATATATTTATTATTTACAGACGTTATCTAATATATTATGTACATCTGTGGAGTGTTACTACTACGGTGCCGTTTCAGCCATTACGCACGGAACCCCAAAAACAGTAAAATACTTGCCAAAAGATATCATTCAAAACGATCCCCGACTGCCTATTAGCGAAGTAGAGTTTTTTCTCCTAATCAAAAGTACCAGGCAATAATAAGTTGTGAAGAGCTATAAGCCGAGATTCGGAGATAAACCGCGATAAGCGTGTGACGTCGTTGTCTCCTTACGACTGAACTTCTAATGATTGCACATAAAACTCCTTGTTTACGCTCTCCCACCATAAGGTCAGGCGTTTTCTTTGATGATGTTTTTATCTTATGAAGTAATTAGTCTTGTAGGTATGCTATGCTTAGCATATAATGGCGTTACTTGTGAAATTGCTTGACACGGAATTGAAAATATATATCATGCATTTACTAACGCAGAGGCACTTGATAAGGAAAATACAAAAAAAAACCTTTCGTCCTTTCATCCTGTTAGTCGCCATTTTACGCCGTGTATTAGAAGAAATACAGGTATAGGTAGGGGTGTAAAAAATAGATTTGAACGTAAAATTTCATGAAATCGGTGCAGCGTGGATAATGGCCGATTCTTAGACCTACGATATAGTTATGAATTCAAAATGTCTAAAAATCCGTCTATTAATTTCGGAGAATTTGTACAACAAACATTACTACATGAGAAATTTATTTATTAGAGATAATAATATAGAGGGAGTCCAAACTAGTGATGAAAGAGACTCAGTCGTTTTAGTCCTCTATAGACGACTCGCCTTCATTTTACAGGACTTGACTCTAAAATTAAGACTACAGGCTAAATATTTTGTTTAAAAGACTTAGTTGTTTTACTAAAAAAATAATCTACTCGAGTTTTTTTGTGAAGGACTAGCGCCTAAGTCTTTTAAGCTGTTTAATAGAAAAAAAACCTAATTAGCCATTTAAGTTGTCGTATTTTCTTGTATTTAGGCAACCTTGAAGACTGAAAAAAAAACATATATTTACAAATAATCATCTTTTAATTTTTTTTTATTACATGTAGGTATCTACGTAGGCTATATTTTCAATAAAGATTTTTAAACATTGTACAATATACAGATTTTGTTTGTGTGACTTTTTTTTTGTTTGTTATATAAGGTTACTGGTAATTAGTTGGCGAAACTTTAGGGAGACATTCAGACCATGAATACAAACAACTTTCCCCAAGGGAGCAAAGGTCACAAACATAAAAAATTTTGTCCTCATCATACAAACAGTCCGATCAGCTGATTGCTATTTGTATGAGAGGGTCAAAATTGAGTATGTATCTTAAGAAGTTGAAAGTTCTTAACTCTAATCTACCATTCTACCCTCTTTAAAATATTATTCACACTGAGCATTTTTAAGTATACCTACAATTACGTTGCCAACCTGACGAACTAAAAAACAATAGCTCAAATATAAAATTTAAAAACAGTGTAAAATTAAAAGGTTTTTAGTCTGTTAAGGCCTTTTAGTTAAGTCTTACAACTTAAAAGAACTAGTCCTAAGTCCTCAGGTATAAAGACTTCGATTCAAATTAGTCTTTAGTTTTAGCCTCACGACTGCAGCTTAAAGGGTTTAAAAGACTAGTCTAGTCGTGAGTCGCCAAAAATGAGTCGAGTTTCGTTTAAAAGGACTTAAAAGACTGAGTCTCTTTCATCACTAGTCCAAACTCTAGGCCACAGACAGACAAACATAAAAAAACTACTTATTCGTTTTTAAATCTTTAATGCACAATATCGTAAATGACGGGCTGAATGCTATTGCATTTTCTACCAGCCAACCCAAATTGCGATGAAAAGTTATGTGTGCAGAAAGAAAGTGGTTACCATAACGTTTCTTTTGCACAAAAATGACCGTTATAACAGCGTTAAATACAAAAAAACTAAAAAAAAAATACTCCACCATACTTTTTACCTGCCCGCATCAATCTAGAGACGATTTCATCTCCCTCACGTCACGTAACTCTGCAAAAACTACCCTCAAATTAGAACGAAAAACATCTGAACTCTCTCGCCCCTTTTTACGACTTTTTTGTAATGTGTGTAGCATCACATCAACATTGCAAGAGGGAAGATTTTGCTATCGCCTTGATTTATATAGGCGCAGCAGGCATGTTTTCGAGGAAAAAAAATAAGTTGTTCTATGCGGCCAGTAACTTTTTACAATGCCAAAAAAAAAAGGTTTACGACCTCTTTGCGAGGATACATCTTGGTATGACCTCGAAGAACATAATATTTTGACGTTTAAGCATTTTGATGGTTCAATGGGATTTCTCAGGGCCCTTGTTTCTCGCTAGCTGTAGTAGGGGGATAAAAGTCAATGCAATTACTAACTTCAAGCAGTCAGTATTAAAGGCGACAGTTAATTTCTTTATATCGTTTGTTTACATGTTACAAAGAAGTCTGAAGTTTGAATAAATTGCCCAATTATTAAAAAAAACTGTGATAAAATACAACTGACAGAAGTCCCTCTGGACACCTACTAGCGACATCTAGATAAGGAATTTTTGGAGTTTGTAAATTCCTCATTTTTTCATGGTTGCATCAAAATTGAAAATGTTAATTATCTGGAGATGGCGAGACGATCTGGACCGTCACCCGCCGGGGTGGCGCGAGGTGGCCCAGAACAGACACGAATGGGGGGAGGCCTTTGCCCAGCAGTGGGACACAAAAGAGGTTAAATAAAAAAATATCTTTATCTAATATTATGTCTGGTATCATATTTATTCGATTAGAACGGCCAAGAAAATGGTCTATCAGTTTCGATGACACTTCCTGTGTCACTAAAACATCAATAAGGTACAGTTGGTATATTGTGACAAGTGAACAATGAACCTTAATGTCTAATGACATTCATATGAGTTTCAACCTTAGGGTGGTAGAGCAGATTCTTGGCCGACTGTACACTATAAATGACACAACATGTGTATAATACTTTTTCGTATCAAAAGTTTTCATATGAATTATTAATAGAATACATGTGTCACCACCCCGACCCAACTTTTCCCGTCATGGGGGTCATAAGAGGCGACCGAGGGAGCTCTCCAGAGGACGGGCACCAGCGCTCTCTGCGATCTCGCCAACCCACCTGCTAAGCGTGGCGATTATTGGCATTTCCCACCAAATGATCGTGGAAATCATTTGGGGAGGCCCTCGTCCAGCAGTGGACGTTATGTGGCTGATAATAATGTTAATTGTTTTGTATTCGGAACTTAAGTTATTACTACAAAGTCCAGTCTAGGCTTAGTCATAAATTGTGTTAGAATTGATTCGAAAAAAGTTACAAGTTATAAAAATATGAATTAACGAACACTGCTGGATTGTTTTGCCATAGGAAGTCGCATTTGTACCCCGTGGATTGGATGAAATACACCTTTACATTATAACTCAATATTGTTCACCGGGTATATAGGCGCGAATATAATCAAAGACAAGTTCGAGCTTACCTTTGTTATTTTACTCGAGGTTTCGACGCAGTTGCGACGCAATATTAAGTTATAATGTAGGCCTCTCCAATTTTTATAAAATGATAATATTTTTTTATTATTTGTTATAATATACATAACAAATAATAAAATTTTCATAAAAAAAGTGCCAAAGTTTTAAAACTAAAGGGTAGTTTTAAAATTTTGGCACAGGTTTTATTCCTTAATTTTCAAATAGTTAATAAAGTTAATTCACAAAACCAGAAGCTGACTGGCTGAATGATGACTTACTTCCCATGGGAACAGGAATAATAATATGATCAGCTAGTCTATATATATAAAAATGAAATGATGTTCGTTAGTCTCGTGTATTTCTTCCAATACTCGGGGTACAAAGGGATTTCCTATGGCAAAAGAAATGTTTGCCGAGACAGCTAGATATTTATATAATTTTTAATATAAAAATAATCCCAAAATTAGGTCGGTAACCGCATAACTCCGGAACGGGTGGACCGATTTCGCTAATTCTTTTTTTGTTGTGCTTATTAAGACAGCAGAAGGTTCTTATGCAGAAAAAAATTACGTCCACTGCTGGACACATGCCATCCTTGAGGTTATACTAATTTCATATTAATGGTTAAGACAGGACAATGTCTGTGGCGTCCACTAGTTAAATATAAAAAATATACACTTCACACCTTTTAATCCCAAAGCGGGGTAGGCAGAGGCACTTGCTAAAGCAAATGCCCACGGTTCACAAAGCGTATTTAACCCAACGCAGTTATAGGGGTCAGCCCATCGCTGTTATAGGGTTCACACACCTCGTGGTGTGCGGGTTTCATCACGATGTTGTCCTTCACCGTACCAGCGTTGCGTTGCATACACAGACTCTGAAAAAAAGTCCCATTGGTACACGTCCAGTAGCCGGACTCGAACCCGCGACCTCCCGGTTACAAGTCAAGTGTCAGACCAACTGGACCACAGACGCTGTAAATATAAAACTATCTAAGTATAACTGTATTTAATGTATGCATTAACTATAAAAAATAAAACACAAAATGTACTAACAGCGAGTGAACCGGGCTTTTCATAATTATCCTGACATTGTGAAATATGTGGGTTGTTTGCTGCTGAGCAGAGACAGTGAAAAATGTCTCCTACAACACTAATTTATGCTGAAACTAGTGATGGGACGTTCACTTTGCAGTTATCGATGATTTTTTAATAGGTAAACTGCAACAATGCGTTATTTATTGTGAATAAACACATCATGAGTGTGTAGGGATCAAGTACATTTTAGAAGATTGCACTCAAGAATATATTTTACAAAAATAGAATTCATTCATAATTAATTCAAAATGAGGAGATAAGTCAGGCGTGGGAAATTAGGTAAGAGACTAACCCAGAAGATAAGATTGATTTAAAGAACTTAGATTTTTAGAGCTAAAAATGTTCTTAATCCCTAGACACTTTTGATGTGTGTAGAATCCTTATTAATAGTAATAAGATTGTTATTTCAACAGTGTCACATTTTGAGGTGTCGTGTTGCTGCAGTACATAAATAAGCGAATATTCTTTAGTAAAACTGTAAACTCTAGGACATCTTGTGCTTCAAATAATAGGATTTTCATGTTTCCGCGTCATACAGTCATGGTTGAAACTCGCATGAATTTCAGTAGACATTAAGGTTCATTTTTCACTCAACATTGATAGATGACGTTTTGGATAGGTGAGCGCGCTCTTAACATTGTGATGAAACCCGCACACCACAAGGTGTGTGAACCCTATAACGGCGATGGGCTCACCTCCTGTCATGTTGGGTTAAATACGCTTGGTGAACCGTAGGCATTTGCTTATTAAGCAAGTGCCTCTGCCTACGATTTATTTCTACGGTATTTTTTTTGACTGAACTGGTGTAGTGGACAGCCAATACCTACTATTACTTTGAAGTACCTAACAGAGTAATACCTTTAATGGTGGACGCGCTGTATAGATGGTGCGTCGCCAGGTGTAGAAGTAGGTAGTACGTGAGAATCGGAGTAATACAAAACTGGTTCGGTAAAATCTACTATATAAAAATAAGGAATATAATAAGTTGAGCGCCTAAAAATACTAAGTTGAGCAGCAAAATTACTAATTGAGCAGAAACATTTTTGATTTTGTATTTATTAGCTGACCAAATCAGCAATTTTGTCGCTAAGTCAGTATTTTGGTTAGGTTAGGTTAGACTTTTTTGATGCACGTTTAAATACTATCCTAAAAATAAGTCGGGTTTTCCTCCCTGACGCTATAACTCCAGAACGCACGAACCGATTTCCACGGTTTTGCACTCGTTGGAAAGGTCTCGGGCTCCGTGAGGTTTATAGCAAAGAAAATTCAGGAAAAAAATCAACAGAAAAGCGGGTAAACGAAACGAACCCATCTGGTGGCGAAACGGAGTTCGCCGGGTTTGCTAGTGTTGTATATTTTGTGTGAAGGTAAGAAAAAGCGAAAAAAAACAATGAGAAAATAAAACGTCAAATTATAGAACAAAGTTGACATTGACATGACAAACAAAAAAAGTATTCTTCTTGAAAATAAAAAGAGTTCTCAATACTCAATATCTTTATTGCATTACCATAATGTTATAGTAGATGTTACAAATTTAATACAGTGTATCAATTATGGACCCTGTAGGGCACAAATGGAACAAATGGTACACCCAAATCATAAAGCATGAACCAATAAACAACGCTCACTCGTAAACCGGCTCCTAATGTGGACTATTCACTTACCGAAACGATTTTGGCATCGGATCAAAGGCGTTTGAGTGAAGTGAAATCCATCTGCGATGCTACAATGTTTTCCTGGCGCGTGGCTCAAAAGTTTGGCAACAAATTCATGTCAATAAGCAGTATTGTACTGTGTGTGTAAAAGGACCCCGATCAATGTTCTTAGAAACGTTGTTAGGCTCGTCAATATGAACAACTTTTACTATCACTTTCCAACCTAACTGAATATGGTTAGAATGAATATAATTGACCTTATGTTAAATCCGAATCATACCCTCTATTTTGAATAGAACCCTTGGAACTTGACAACACCTTCCCAAAATGTATACATGTTCCATCTACTAAATAATCTATTGGCTAAAGTAAAATTGTACAACAAATTAAAAAAAAAATAGTTGTGTTGTATCTAGTTGATGATAGAACACTATAAACACACAATAAGGTTCAAATTCAATTGAAATCAACTCGCACGATTGTTTCAGTTCTGATGCGAAGGGCTATGGAGACAATGCGGGGAAATCTAAAATATACAATTTCCATGTTACAATGTTAGTTACCGTACTCCTCCGAAACGGCTTTACCGATTTTTACCTTAATTTTATATGCGCATTCTGTAGATATGAGAATCGGCTACTATCTATTTTTATGCATGTACCAGTGGTATTTCTCCCAATACACGGGGTACAAAGGTAACTTATTATGGAAAAACAATTGTTTGCCAGGACAGCTAGTACATATATTATAATTGCATATTTTTTGCATATGATATTATACAGGTGTCATTATTGTATTTGAATACTTTCTGTGTTATTTTTTCGTTGTTTTTATGATCATATTGGCGACGCCAGTTCGTACACGACTGTACTGGGGCGACCCAGGTAATTCGCACGTCGTCACAGTAAACTGAGCTACACTACGTAAGAGCGCACACGCGACGCCAGCTCAGCTCACACTGCGAACTGTACAGCTCAGCTTGTACAACACTGTACTGGGGCGACCTAGCTAAGCCGCACGTCGTCACAGTAAACGGGGCTGCACTACGTAAGGGAGCACACGCGACGGCAGCTCAGCTTGTACACGACTGTACTGGGGCGAGCTAGCTAAGCCGATCCTCGTCATAGTAAACTGAGCTACACTACGTAAGAGCGCACACGCGACGCCAGCTCAGCTCACACTGCGAACTGTACAGCTCAGCTTGTACACGACTGTACTGGGACGACCTAACTGAGCCGCACGTCGTCACAGTAAACTGAGCTGCACTACGTAAAAGCGCACATACGACGTCAGCTCAGCTTAAACACGACTGTACTGGGGCGACCAAGCTAAGCCGCGTGTCGTCACAGTAAACTGAGCTACACTACGTAAGGGAGCACACGCGACGGCAGCTCAGCTTAAACACGACTGTACTGGGGCGATCTAGCTAAGTCGCACGTCGTCACAGTAAACTGAGCTACAATACGTAAGAGCGCACACGCGATGCCAGCTCAGCTCACACTGCGAACTGTACAGCTCAGTTTGTCCTTAAACGGATTCAATACGACAAGAAGCCTTTATTATGAGGTATTAGACGTGAAAATTTTCTAAAGAAAGTTAAGCAATTACATACCAAAATGTACAAAGTTACGCGGGAATTGAAGATCAAAATTCCGTGTGAAGTTTATTACCGCCTCGGTTTAAGTAAATTACTTTACATCGACACGACATGGAAATTGTAACCCACATCGATTAGCCGAGAGTGGCTCAGAGCACTCATGAAATTAAACAACTTTTGTAATACAGAATCAGAATTGCGTACACGAGGAAGAAAGTACGGAAAAGTACTAAGTTCCCGAGTTAATTTTACAAATTAATTATTACAAGAAATTCCAAGTAGCTATTATACAAATGTGTCTGAATATTCAGACGTTGATTGGATGGCTGCGACAGGCACGTGTATGTGATATGCCAAACCTACTGGTTTAATAACTGCAACTGAAACTGGTAGAAAGAAGCTAAGCAACTGTGTCCGCGGACATCCATTGGATGGATGACCGTCTATTGAAACCTTTTGAGGGTATCCGTGCTTCGAACTGCTGCTGAACCGTTTTTCACGGCTAAAGAGCACCGACAGTCCCATATAAACCCGTGGTGCTCTCCCGAAAGGCAATTTGTGCCTCGATTGTAATAATGCTGTCTCCCACTATTTAGGTTAGGGAAGTCAAAAAAAAATCATATGTATGCATTGCAATGCAGCGCATATATGTATTTTTTCTTCTTATTTCTATACCGTCTTTATTTTAATAACTATGTGGGATCCAAGACAGAAGGCTAGGCCCCCCCGGGATCTAGCCCAGTCGTCACTGATTGAGCTCTTGTTTATTCTGGATGCCGCTGTAGATCCTGGCTCTAACAGGAATCACAGTGGTGGGAAAGTGGGTGGGAATATCCCGGAATAAAAAAAAAAAATGTCCCATATAAAGAACACTATTTTCAATCTTAATATATAAAAATCCAGTGTCATGATGTTTGTTCCCAATGAACTCTTCACCAAGGCTACCGATATTTACAAAAGTTGGCATTTATATGTAATTACGTCCAATTTAACGTTCAATAGCCGTGTGGTGACGGCGAATAGAATACATGTGTCACCATCCCAGCACAACTTTTTTCCCGTCATGGGGGTCGTAAGAGAAGACCGAGGGAGCTCTCCAGAGAACGGGCAGCAGGGCTCTCTGTGAGTTAAACCACAACACCACTGCGATCACCAACCCGCCTGCCAAGCGTGGCGATTACTGGCATTTCACTCCAAATGACGGATCTCATTGGGGGAGGCCCTCGTCCAGCAGTGGACGTTATGTGGCTGATGATCACGTCCAATTTGATAGATAGGATAGTTTATATATTTATATACATATTAATAGTTAAGACAGGAAAACGTCGAGTCCACTAGTAGTTCATAAAATTTCTAAAAAAAAATCAATCCTTTTCAAAAGTTATCCCTAGGTTAAAAATAGTTTTTTTTTATATGGAGACGAAAAATGACGTTTCAGTGTACATCGCATAACATTTACCGACTCATCAAACAATGAGGTGTAGGTACTACATTGTCTGAGTTTTGAACACCTACCGCCTACGGACAATTATTTCTGTATCTTGATATTTGCCTAGAATCTTATCAGAGTTTTAGACGTCCTTAGTAACACGAGACAAAACCTCATGTGGGTGGAAAATATATCTATATACGACGGGCCCGTTGGTGTAGTGGTCAGCATGTCTGCCTCTGCTCCGTAGGGTCGTGGGTTCGATTCCCACCGCTGGCAGGTATTTAGGTGATGAGCTTTTAAGTACTTGTTGGATGTGTCTGGGTGTTTTATTTATATAAGTATGTATTTAAAAGAAAAAAAAAAGTATTATAAGTAAATATATCTCGTTGTCTGATTTCCATAACACAAGCGCTTTAGCTACTTAACATGGGATGAAGGCAATGTGTGTGTTGTTGTAAAATATTTATTTATAATATAAAAGAAAGTCGTGTTAGTTACTCCACTTATAACTCAAGAAAGGCTGAACCGATTTGGTTGAAAATTGGTGGGAAGGTAGCTTAGAACCGGGAGACGGACATAGGATACTTTTTACCCCGATCCTGTTGGTCGCGTCGCTATATAGAGGGTGTTATAGTTTGTATGAAATACTGAAACTACGCGAATGAAATCGCGGGGCGTCCACTAGTATATATGTATATAAAAAAAGTCGTGTTAGTTACTCCAGTTATAACTCAAGAACGGCTGAACCGATTTGGTTGAAAATTGGTGGGGAGGTAGCTTAGAACCGGGAGACGGACATAGGATACTTTTTACCCCGATCCTGTTGGTCGCGTCACTATATAGAGGGTGTTATAGTTTGTATGAAATACTGAACTACGCGAATGAAATCGCGGGGCGTCCACTAGTCTACTATATAAAAATAAGTCGGGTTTTCCTCCCTGACGCTATAACTCCAGAACGCACGAACCGATTTCCACGGTTTTGCATTCGTTGGAAAGGTCTCAGGCTCCGTAAGGTTTATAGCAAAGAAAATTTAAGAAAATTTTCAACACGAGAGCGGGAAAACGAAACGAAGCCATCTGGTGGCGAAACGGAGTTCGCCGTGTTTGCTAGTTATATGTATATAAAACTGACACATTCATTCATCATTGACTTATCAACGCTCAGCCCAAACCCTATACCCTAGAAAGACACCTTTCATGATTTTTACGCGACTTCCAGAAATAAGTCTATCTCAATTCCACCTTATACAATAATATTATTTTGAACACCCCACGCAAAATGAGAGGTATTATAAGTCTGTCTGTGGCATCATATCTCTCGAACTAATAAAGCTGTATTACAGCTTTATAATATAGCACTGTAATAGTGAAGTGTTATTTGTTTGAAAGCTGATATGATCTAGCGTGTTCTTTGCTAGGTTTGATTGATATCGGTTCACCCACTCAAAAGTTATGGGGGTTCAAAGTGGGTATAAAAATTCGAGTTTATACAAATATTTTTAAGTGGGGTTTTTCATATCAAAAGAGCGCGACACGAACATTTAAAGTCGGGGGTTTGTAAATTTACAAATTAAAAGTTATTCATGTTGGTTCGCGGATAACTTCGTGGTATATGAACCTAGTATATTCTTTCCTACAAAAATCATAAATAAATACACTTCACGCATTTTAATCCCAAAGCGGGGTAGGCAGAGGCACTAGCTTAAAAGCAAGTGCCCACGGTTCACCAAGCGTATTTAACCCAACGTGACAGGGGGTGAGTCCATCGCCGTTATAGGGTTCGCACACCTTGTGGTGTGCGGGTTTCATCACGATGTTGTCCTTCACCGTACAAGCGTTGCGTTGCGTACATAAGCTCTGAAAAAGAGTCCCATTGGTACACGTCCAGTAGCCGGACTCGGACCCGCGTCCTTCCGATTGCAAGTCAAGTGTCCGACCAACTGGGCCACAGACGCTTTTGGACCACAGACGCTCTGACGCTATAAAAAATCATAAATAATTCATAAACGTAAAATTTATTCGCGGAGCACCATACCTAGATACGGTATAATTGAGTCATCATCAGCCACATAACGTCCACTGCTGGACGAGGGCCTCCCCCAATGAGATCCGTCATTTGGGGTGAAATACCAGTAATCGCCACGCTTGGCAGGCGGGTAGGCGATCGCAGTGGTGTTGTGGTTTAACTCACAGAGAGCGCTGCTGCCCGTCCTCTGGAGAGCTCCCTCGGTCGTCTCTTACGACCGCCATGGCGGGAAAAGTTGGGCTGGGGTGGTGACACATGTATTCTATTCGCCGTCACCACACGGCTTATAATTGAGTAACCACCCTTTAGTCACTTTAACAAAACGCGGCATAGGCACGTGTGAAAAACGCGGGACTATAAAATCACAAAATCACCCTTAGAAGACATCCCCTTTTCCCATTATTGGAGAAACAACTTCGTTTCAGCTATTATCTCTGTTCACAACTTATCCATTTTCTTTATTTGGTAACGTTTTCTCTGGAAATAGTAGTTTTTCGTGTCAATAATTACTGGGAGTGTTCGTTCTATTTGACGACGATGGGTAAATTGTGAGTGTTCGTATATTTCATATTATTTCTTTGTTTGGGGAAAGGCGTCATTTTTACTCGAAATATGTACAAGCGTTTAAAGAGCGTCTGTGGTCCAGTTAGTCGGATCCTTGACTTGTAACCGGGAGGTCGCGGGTTCGAGTCCGGCTACTGAACGTGTACCAATGGGACTCTTTTTCAGAGCCTATGTACGCAACGCAACGCTCGTACGGTGAAGGACAAACATCGTGATGAAACCCGCACAC
>SJJU01072996.1:13042-28181 GCA_012932125.1 Conopomorpha cramerella | reverse complement strand
AGCGGGGTAGGCAGAGGCACTTGCTAAAGCAAATGCCCACGGTTCACCAAGCGTATTTAACCCAACGTGACAGGGGGTGAGCCCATCACCGTTATAGGGTTCACACACCTTGTGGTGTGCGGGTTTCATCACGATGTCTTTCACCGTACGAGCGTTGCGTTGCGTACATAGGCTCTGAAAAGAGTCCTATTGGTACACGTTCACTAGCCGGATTCGAACCCGGGACCTCCCGGTTACAAGTCAAGTATCCGACCAACTGGACCACAGACGCTTATTAAAAGAAAAATGAACTGACTTCAACCAGTACATACTAGTCGTCCTCCCGTACGTATATTTTAAGCTCCCCTCTATTTTTCGAGTTTGCCATCATCAAATCCTGATTTCCTTATCATGGAACTAGTATGGAAATATTTTCTTTTCAAACAAAAAAAAACATCAAAATCGGTTCATAGACGACGAAGTGATCCGCAAACAAACATAAAAAAGCATAGGTAATAGGTATATACGGTCGAAAGGAGAAAAGAAAGAATCCTTTTTGGAAATTGCAGAGGATAAAATCGCGGGGCGTCTACTAGTAAATCAATAAGGCTAGTCTTTCGTATTAATTTCCACTGAGATTAATGGTAGCAAAAGAGAATAATTTTGAGTTTTCTTTCTACCTCGTATTAAATTCTAGAAAAATCTTTGATTTGATAAGTACGAGTATCTTTGTAATTAAGTTTTCTTTGGAATAAGAACTAGCTATATCAAGATGGGTATGATAATTTGCCGAGTTGTCGCTAAAGTTTAATATGAAAGTTTTCTGTTTAGAATAATATAATTAGAATAAATCGAATGCACCGAGCATACCAAATTAAGATTGTACTTTAAAATAGTATTTTTTTTATAAAAAGGTTTCTCAAAAATGTGGTAATGCTTTTTACACTAACAACGATAACAATTAGGTTAAACAAACAGCGAATTATTTGTATAATTTCACTAGAGGCAGCACAGGAACAATAAATACATTTAAAGTTTAATATTTACATACATACATACATACATACACTTCATGCCTGTCTCCCAGAGGGGTAGGCAGAGACTACAGATCTCCATTTGTCACGATCCTGGCATACCCCTTTCGCTTCATCTACATTCATACATCTTTTCATACATGACCTCCGGTTTCGAGTACTTTTTCACGCCACCTTCGGCCAGGACATCACCAATCTGGTCTGTATATGTCCTTCTGGGGCGACCTCTACTCACCCGGCCCATTACATCACCCATATAAAATCTCTTTCGTCAATCGACTTTCATCCATTCTCTCCATATGCCCAAACCACCGAAGCATGCCCTTTTCAATCTTGGTCAATACGTCTTCCTTCAAACCGCAACTTTCCCTTATCACACTATTCCTTACCCTGTCATTCAATGTCACGCCTTTCATGCTCCGCAATGACCGCATTTCTACGGCATTGACTTTACTTTTATGCTTCTTCTGCCATATCCAACTTTCACTCCCGTACATTAAGGTAGGTGCCAGTACAGCGTCATGGACAGCCAATCTTGCCTTTTTCGACATGAATTGGCTCTCCATAACACTGCGAAGGGCACCGTTAACCTTATTACCCGCACTCACTCTTCTTTCAATATCTTTGTCATATTTAACCTAGATTAATCAAATCAAATCATTCGCTATATCCTGAGGCATTTTTTTTGAAACTATAGTTCATATTTCACAATCATACGTAGTATGAAACAAAGTAGCGTATCGCAATTCTCCCTATGTATTCTTAGATTCTTAAAACTACGGAACGGATTTGATGGTTTTCTTCGGTAGATAAACGTTAATAATGTTTATTCGCAAAACAACGTTTCTCGGGCGAGATAGTATCGTAATAACAACGGTATTAGAACTAGTGTCTGAGGGTGTTATTATCACCCGTTTGAATATTGTTGAGGGTGTGATTTTTACCCGAGAATATAACTATGATTGCGTATTAATTTAAGAATTTTTTCACTTTTTTATCGGCAATCCTACACAATTCTTTCTACCAAGATACCAAATGCACACCAGGCTACCGCACTTACTTTAACTTCAGTCGTTTCGGATATTATGATGAATGAGTGAATGAATGGTTTCTGTGTTTTGTTCATTCAGAATTATGGTGTCTATATAATTATATTTTTAATATGAACTATCGCGGCAAACGTTTGTGTCGCCTACACATACACCTGTGCATTTTAAGAAATAGGCAGGTAGGGGTTCGTAAAATAGATTTTAGCCGATGGTGAGACCTACTGAATATGCATAAAAACACATAAAATCGGTCCAATCGACGACAAAAGAGTATGGTACCTCACATTGTGACACGATTACATATAAAGACTATATAAAGCTGAGTACTCACCTAGGTTACGCGCCGCAATGTAACATTCACAGCGAGAATACTCTGACAGACATATTGTGCGGTGAGTACAAACAGCTCAGGAACTCTATCCCATAAAGGTCGGTAGACGGCAATGTCACATTACGCCCCATAACTCTTGTCAGTATCCACCTTTAAGATTTCACCAGAGCGAAATTCGAACATTTCACATTACAGTCGTCGTCGATTTTCAAGATGCTCACTGACACTCAGCCATTATGGTAAAATAATGCGGCCATTTAGTGAATTAAAAAAAAAAGTACAACGCCCGAAATTCCTTCGCGTAATTCCACCCCCCTCCGGTGGTAATTAAGAGTGGTTCGCCAGTAAATTAATGCCCAGAATATTCGAAAGTGTCGTGACACCGGAGAATATTTTATTACTCCCCTTTGACGATCCGTTAAACTTTTGCAAGTTCCTACTGACCCCAATTTGACTTGGCCCCTCGTGTCATTCCGCTCTATATCGAAACCAATTAAGAAATGCTGGCGTCGTGGTCCAAACTGTAACAGGCCGGCGGAATTTGAGCTCTATGACTAGCAAAAATATTACTAAATACAGACCAATATTGAGTGGGATTTGTTAACATGAAGTTGGCCGATGAATGAACCTAGTTGGAGTGATTTAACGAAATTTTCCGGTGCATCGATTGACCCCAGAAGAGATAGCTAATGCCCCAGGTTAATTGCCGACGTTTGAGGTACGGATAACCGGTTCGTTTAGAAAATTGTGAAAGTGCAGCCAATGTTACCGGAAGCTAGTTACAGTCGCAGTGACGGAATATCTAGTATCTACCAATATGTTATCCGTAGTTTTCATAACGTTAGAAAGCGCTAGTATACTGCTTGTGAAGGTAATTATCATCGTGGACTGATGATAAACCTGGACGAGGGCCTCTCCCAATGAATTCCATTTTATCAATTAGGGGGAAATTCCAATAATCACCAAGTAGATTGGCAATGAAACACCACTGCGTTTTGGTTTAACTCGCAGAGAGCGCTGTTGCCCGTCCTCTAGAAAGTTCCCTCGGTCGCCTCTTATGACGCCCAAGATGGGAAGAGTTAGGCTGTGGTGGTGACACATGTATTCGCGCTCACCACACGGCTTACATCTCTCAAAAGCTGATTTGATTAGGTTTTTAGTAACAATACTAAAAAACTGAAAATTCCCGGTTGAAATTTCGTGGCGTCGACTACTACAGTATTAAATGAAGGTCGCGCAAATACAAAACAAAACATTTTTACCCAACTCTAATACCCACATAGTAGGTATAACGAAAATTTAATTAAGGCCGATGAAACCGCGCCGAATTGCCGAATTTAGCACAAATTGTCTGTTAGATACCTACCTACATGTATGTATATTTAGGTATATTAACTGTTTATATAGCGTATATTTTTGGGATTCTTATCTCTTTTGACTCCCAGCTTAGCGATATTTCCCAGCTTAGAGTTAAAAAAAAATACTTTAAAAATAAAATAACGTTATTATGCCGTTACATTGATTGCTGTTTATTTATTTATATTTTTTTTTAATTGAGTTCAAATGATTCTTCTATATTCAGTAGTAAGAGATTTTTTAAACAGAATTTCCTGTACACGTTTAAAACCCATCCTTTATAACTTTAAAGTCTATTGTAGAAGAAGATAAATTAATTAAAGCAAATACTCCTGATGAGATTGAGTATTTAGATTAAAGGTGTGTCGAGAAATAGAGAAGCTATTTTATTACCAGCTTTAAATTTCAACTTACAAAGTTTAATAAAGTGTATTTGCTTGTGTGAACTGGAATATATATAATTATGTACATTTTATATTGCTGTTATTAACCGTGCGTTCCCGTGGGAAATTATTACTATTATATTAACGAAATTGATCTAGTACTTTTTGAGTTTATTCATAACAATCTCGCTACTTAGGTATACCCTATATAAACTGCAAAATAATTCTTAATCAAAATTTGAAATAGAGATAAGTAGGTATGTGGTAATATTATTTTCTTTAAGCTTTCACTGAGTTCCATCGAAAACAGGTAAAGTTGTAATGGAATGTCGTTTATTGGTTAAATTAGTATAACCAATGGTTTTGGCAGGATAGGTTGAGGGACTTGCTAACGAAATGCCTACGGTTCGTTAAGTACATTTGCCATTTATACCAACATACGTGGTGATATTTATCCACCTGAACCTCTACTATTAGGCTAGAAGTTACATCTGGGTTCTGCCCATTCCGTATAATATATAAGTACGTTTATCCCACTGATGTTATTCATGCGAAAGGTTGGATGGGTGTTTGAATGTTTGTTTCACAATTTGAAATCTAGGTAGACGGCAAAAACTTAACCTTTTCACCGCCAATGTCTTGTAAATCAGACACACTCGACAAGTGATTTTGAACTTTATGACTATCAGAGCAGAATTAAAAATGGTTAAAAAAATATTAATCTTCCGGCGGTCAAAAGGTTAAGTGACGTGATGTTTATATGGGCCTTAATCACTAAATCGTATCGCGTGGGTTCCGATTGCTAATTAACTAAGTACACGTAGAACATAATACAAAATTTGTGAAATTCCAGGATTTTTCCTGCCACTTTCCTGCCACTGTGATTTAGCCAAGATCTACAGCAGTATCGAACTGACCAAAACTCAGTCAATATCGAATGGGCTAGATCCCGGGTGCAGCTAGCTTTCTGTCTTGGGTCTAACATAGAAATTAAACCAAAGACAGTAGTTATAGAAATAAGAGGAAAAATATATAAAAAACTACTACTAAATGCGCGAAAGTGGAAATCGAATCTAAGTTTCTCATTCTAGGTTAAATATATACTAAACTGTAGTGCCTCTGCCTACCCCACTTTGGGATTAAAAGGCGTGAAGTGTATTTATTTATTTATTTCATATACTAAACTCTCAAATAACTTTTGACTGTAAAAAATCTTATTAATTTTATCAATAAACTTCACACAGAAAAAAAAATAATCAAACACTTTTTTGAAGTTGAATAAAATAACTATCGCATAACTTGGGTTTGAAAGTGTAATAGTGTATATAACGTACAAAACAGTATATTATATAGTAAGTAAAGCACATAAATTATCCTAGTAATGATAAAAATAAGTATTAGTGAAGTAATACGTATCTACATAATTACAGTTTATTAATTTCTACGATAAGAAAGAAAGAAAAGTATTCGTTTATCGTTCGTTCATTGGTGAATGTAGTAGACAAGTAGAGGTAACAACCAGTGGCGTGCACTGGCTTTTACGACAAGGTAGGCAGTAATCCTCACGGATTGACACCTATGTATAGGTAACTTGTATTTACGAAATATAGGCTCCTACCTATCTACTCACTACTACTACTCCTTCGTTAGCCTATGTCGTGAGTATAACAAAAAAAGATCTAGCAATAACTATATTATTAGGTCGGGGAGCCAAAATACTAATAATAAGGTAGGCAGAGGCTTTTTGCCTGTATGGTGTGCACGCCATTGGTAATAACAGACCAATAACAAGTAAGAACATAAAAACCCTTCATTAGTGACGCTCGAAAAGACTGCGTCTCAGGATCATGCCGAACACGCCATCATCAGAATTTGATACTTCCACTCTCCCACGCCAGATATTGCTGTGTCCATCGGGATCTACAATGGTGAACTTACAAATAATATCACCCTTGTTGAATGCAATGAATATATTGAGTATTCAGTATTCACAATCATCCCTACTACCTTTATCAATAATTTTTTGACAAGACCGTAAACTGTATAATGAAAGTAAAGTACAAATAAATACAGTCATATTCTACAAGTTCTATAACAAAACAAGAAGTATAATCTAGTAACTAACTTAAAAGGTGTCGTGTGTTAGCGCAGGTATTGCTAACTTTCCTGAGCTTTTTTTTCACCTTTAGAAAAGTTGAACAAGTTTCCTATTCAATGAGCTTGAGTAAAAACAAGAGGGGATTTTTTTTTATTATTCTCCCATCGTTTGTTGTTTCGCTGAACAATGTCCGTTCGTTCGCTTGTGCGGTATAACTCGATTTACAGGGTAAATGGGTAGTTATTGTTCTTCATGGCGGGGACTTGGCAACTACAGCCTTCTGTGGGAACTTTTTTAAACAGCCTTAAAAAAAGGAGAGTTTCTCAATTCGATCGTGTTTTTTTTTCTTGTGTACAAGCGTTTCACCACCATCCTGCCTGATGTTAAGCAGCGATGTGGTCTACGATGGAGCACACTTGTGTGTATGCTTTTTATGTTTGTTGGCATAATTTGTTCGTTTATTCTCCGATTTTTGGAATTTGGAAATATCATATTTTAAACCCTAATTTCCTTATCACGGTCCCCGATAAGGAAATTAGGGTTTGATGAAGGCAGACCAAATCGAGTGGCATTAAAAAACGTAGGGTCCTTAAAAACTAGTACTGGTGAAAGTTCTAAGGTTATTTTTCTTTAAAGTTATCATCAACTTTCAGCGCTATTGTCAAACTCATAGGAATATAATTTGGAGGTAAAGTTGGCGGAACCAGTTTTCGGCTTCGCGCCGCAGTTGAGGCGAAAGTTGCTTAGAATTTATGTTTTGATTTATTGCTGTTCGATCCGCGTTTTTAGATGCACTAATTAAAGTGCCAGTAAATCATTTTGTTTTAACACTTTCGGTGACACATGGTAGACCGAAATTTCAACACTCAAACTTCTTGTTCTTTTTTTGTATAAATATAAATAACATACATAAATAAATATTTTGCAACAACACACACATTGCTTTCATCCAATTTTGAATAGTTACAGCGTAATATACTTATTAAACATTTTTTTCTTCTTCCAAATAGTATGTATTTGGATGTGTCTGGGTGTTTTATTTATATAAAACAAGTAATTACAAGCCCATCACCTAAATACATGTCCGCGGTGGGAATCGAACCCACGACCCTCTATTCCGTAAATAGAGACAGACATGCTGACCACTACACCAACAAGCCCGTCAAAAATATTGAAATATTTCATTTGTTATTAATATCTACGACATTTCCCTTACTTTGTACGTTGGTACCTACTTAATATACACACATTAAAACGTATTTTATATTACCGTTACACGAAATAGCACTGTGCCTGATATACAGGTTAACACGAAGTTAAGACGCAGCAGTACATTTAAGTAATATAGGTATAATAATATACTAAGGGCCTTACTAATAATGGCGGAATTGCTATTTCGAAGATACACAAAGCTCAACTTAACTTGTCAGTTGTATGTCAAATACGGAATAACCAGTCCTTGTAGACCTATAATAGCCGTTGTATAAGTGATAACGCGTTTATTGGTAAGGGGGTTAGTTATATAAACCTCTCATGAACCTTTATTAATAATACTGACCGTCGATGTGATATCAATAAAACTTCTAACCCCTTACCAAACGCCTTTTTACTTACACAACTGTTATTACAGGTCTACTTGAACTGGTTATTCCGTATTTGACATACAACTGACAAGTTAAGTTGAGCTTTGTGTATCTTCTAAATAGCAATTCCGCCAATATTGGTAAGGCCCCTATTGTCTTAACTTGTCAAGTGTCACCGAAGTTTTAAATTCAACTACATGAACAATGAATATGTAACCGTCTGTTCAGTTTCGAAATAATGTATCCAAGCAAACCGCAAATCAGGTTATTCAAAGGTTACGGCACACTTTTTGCTATATTGGAACTTCCATATCACACAAGAAACAGTACTCGACGTAACTCGAGTCCGGCTACTGAAGGTGTACGTGATCGTACGTACGCTTACTTATAAGAAATTAAAAAAATAACCTGTTTTTAAGCCGTGTGGTGACGGCGAATAGAATACATGTGTCACCCCCCCAGCCCAACTTTGCCCGTCATGGGGGTCGTAAGAGGCGACCGAGGGAGCTCTCCAGAGAACGGGCAGGAGCGCTCTCTGTGAGTTAAACCACAACACCACTGCGATCGCCAACCCGCCTGCCAAGCGTGGCGATTACTGGCATTTCACCCCAAATTACGGATCTCATTGGGGGAGGCCCTCGTCCAGCAGTGGACGTTATGTGGCTGATGATGATGATGATGATGAACCTATTTTTGTAATTTGTTCTCGAATCTTCATTAAAAAGTCTAAAATATACTTTTTCCCCACCACCAGGTAGAAGAGGAGTCTCTACGCCATTATTCGTACCGCGTGTCGAGCCAGACGCGCACCAAGGGCGGCGGCTACCGGCACAGGAAGCCGCAGCACCTCTACATTGCGCCGGAGCTCAACAACACGGCTAAATATTGGGCCCTCGTGAGCGAGCCCACTAACCCGCCGCTTCCACTCATCGGGAAACACACTAAGTGCACGCTGAAGGACGGCCAGAGTGAGGAGATGGCTAAGGTAATTGTTACCTATTTAGTTTCTAATCTTGACTAATATTATAAAGCTGAAGAGTTTGTTTGTTTGAATGCGCTAATCTCAGGAACTACTGGTTCGAATTGAGAAAATATTTTTGTGTTGAATAGACCATTTATCGAGGAAGGCTTTAGGTTATATCACATCAGGCTGCAACTATAAGGAGTGAAGAAATAATGGAAAATGTGAAAAAAAAACAGGGAAAATTATTCATCCTTGAGGGCTTCCGTTGCGTGCGCTGCGAAAACGATTCAAGATACCAAAAATATATGTACGAAAGAATTATTCCTCTTGAAATTATCTAAAAAAATATCTCCGACAGTATATGTCTATCTTTTAAGATTAACTTACTGGAACCGTTTTTATGGTTATCAAATTTGGTCGAAAATAATATCATAAAGAGGAATAAATTGTATGGATGGAGGTTTGTTACGAATAAAGGCTACTTGACGAAGGATCGAAAAAAAAAACGCGAGTTACACTGCGCGGTACAGCTAGTCTTGACTAAATTGGAAAGGCCTATGCCCAGCAGTAAATCTGTATGGGCTGGCATGATGTTGATTACGATGAAACATATTAGTAACTAATGACATTAAAATGCCACCGCCTTACTTATAATACTAAAAAATAGTACAAGGTATCCTAGTTTGGGGTCAGGTGACCGTGTTTAAAAATGTCCTAAGATATTTATTTATGTATTTAAGTCATGCCGTATTCTTTCTTCACACCATGTCAATTTTCCGAACGTCAGTTTAACACATAGCAAACTAGTTAATCAACTAGCTTAGAGGTAGTATTTAATGTGCCTTGGTATTAAAATGAAGAAAAATACCTTAAACAATTAATCTGCTATGGACCTATCGGAAATGAAAGTGGTAATAATAGGTTTTAAACATTAATATATTAAACAACATTACATACAAACTCTACGAATACAATTTACAAAATTCAATTTTTTTGCATATTTTATTTTCGCGGAATATAAAAGAAATATGGCGAAAATAAACCTGTATTTTTTTATTTTCATTTTAATAGCAGTTTTCATTCAAATTTTTACTGTGAAAATCGGCTTGCGAAAGCGAACGTTGTGACGTCATTACTCTGTGCAGAATAATTATTACTTTGGTGCGATACTAAAAAACTAGTACTGTTATTCTGTTACGCTGTTGTTACGGCATACAATGTCAATCCATTTCAATGTATTCTTCTATTTTTTAAAACAGAGCCTAAGTATGGACCACATAATTAGGCACGTACCAGTGACGTCGTCACGCATATTTCATATTTTCAAAATTTTCTCCGAATTTACGCATGGGAAAGTTCTGCTTTTTTTTGTACACCATCTTGAAAGGGAAATACCGAAACGGTTTTTTGCCCTGGATTCATTGATACATTGCACGATATTGTTTCTTCGCATTCGCGATTCTGTAAATTATTAATTTGACACATTCTCGTTTCACCGCAGTCGTTATTCTGTCCGAGTTTTTTGACAATCTACTTTCTTCCAATTAGCGCTTCTGCACAATGAACTTTCTTGACAAGCGTCATCTAGTACAGCCGAAGGTTTTTAACAATCTTCTTTATTCCTATTAGTGACTATGCCCGCAATCTTAATTCTGTACATCGGCTATGTTTATGACAATCCAGTGTCTTCCTATGAATGGCTCAGCATGATTAATGTATGTGCAGAATAGCGAATACTTAGAAAGAATATTGTGTAACGTATCGATGAATCCTTTTACTAGCTTATGAAAAATTGACAATTGAAAAACCTGAGATATTGCAATGATTATAACCCGTGTGGTGACTGCGAATAGAACACATGTGTCACCGCTCTCTGTGAGTTAAACCACAATACCACTGCGATCGCCAATCCGCTACTGCCAAGATTGGCGAATATAAGCATATCCCCCCAATTCAAGGAAATCATTGAGGGAAGCCCTCGTCCAACAGTGGGCATTATGTGGCTGGTGATTACATGACAGATTTTTCTTTATATACCTTAACGTAAAGCGCTCCACACTTCGCAGCGCACTAGGTACGTGCAACTCGAATTCACTTGTATCACCTCGAAACATACGACCCAATCTTCCGCTCGAAACAATATTAAACTAAACGGAGACAAAGGAAGAATTCAATAGCGATAAATTGTATTGGTTCTTTTTCAATTGCCAAGACTATTGCTTCATCTCGCGAGTGTCTCGGGAACGTAGAGACTGCAATTTTCGCCGCAAAACATCGTGTAATAAGGATGTGCTACGTGCAGTCTGCGCTCGTGTGGGGTACAAGATGTCGTTCTCCGCGTGAATCGTGGACCGCAGCGCTAGTTGGGATTTTACGTGGGTTTTTCTATTGTTTCTGTAAAGGGAGTAATAAAAAAGTTACTGTGGAAAATCAACTTTTATTGTTTTTTTTTAGATGTTTTCTTAATTTAAATGACGTAATAAATAGTCCGGTCACTGAGATAATGTGTTTGATAATATGTGCTTGATCCCTAGACACTTTTGATGTGTGTTATACTGGAGTCTAAACGTTGACGGAAATTAATTTTATTGATACAAGCCCGTGTGTGGAAATCAAGCGGAGCATTCCATAGTTCCAAGTCAAACAAAACCTTTACGCGACGACGGCTAATGTTATATAAAAAAATACACTTCACGCCTTTTAATACCAAAGCAGTGTAGACAGAGGCATTTGCTAAAGCAAATGTTAATCTGAGATAATTTGTATCTATGTGCTTTCTATCTAAAACAAAACTTGTACCGGAAGATCAAGGTTACTATTGATATACCAGTAATAGTTTCGACGCAGAAATTTGATGTAGAAATAATAATAATATTCTAGACGTCTTTTAGTCACGGGTTACTGTTTTGTTGTTAATGCTTAACGTTTAAACAATTTTGCAAGTAAAAACTTTGTTACCACAATGTCACATTGTACTTAAATGTTCCTAAACTATTGCAATCTAACTTTCAATAAAAGATTTAGCCATATGTACCTTTCGGCTAAATATTTTAAAATGAGATATTTTTTGTCTATTTACCTTCCATCGAAAACAATACTTGTACCGGAAGATCAAGGTTACTATTGCTACCTATTAGTAGTATCATCGAAAAAGAAAAGAATAATTGATATATGTATTATAAATAATTATAATATTCTAAACGTCTTTTAGTCACGGTACTATTGTTGGTAATGCTTAACGCTTAAGCAATTCTGAAAGTAAACACACTCATACAATTTTGTTGGTGTCACATTGTAGTAAAACGTTCCTAAACTATTGCAATCTAACTATTTCAATCAAAGACTTAGCCGTCTGTACTGCTTGATGTGCCTTTCAAAATTCCTCAATAAACCATAAAACAGTTATACCATCTAACCGCGCGATAATAAAAAGTTACACACACGTAAAGCCACAAGTGGTTAGGAGGCGGTCGCCAAATTGCTTTGGCGACTACTGTCGTAAAATCCCAGGCATTTGCGGAATCACGGCGTTTTAATGTCTACCAACCTTGGGATATTACAAGGGTTGGATTTCACCACCTACCCTCACCGTAAGCTTGTGTGTTGACGTTTGTATAAAAGAATTGAAGATACGAGAAAAAAAAACGTAACCACCAATGTAACGTGAACTGTCCTTTCACTGTGATAGAAGGAATGGTGTACAGTCAAAGTTTTGTATCAAAAGTCTGCCTTCAACACACATATTTATGTAAATGAGGCAAGCGAGCGCGGTTTTTGTCTCTTCTTCCAATGTTGCCAGTAGTCGGCTCCCTCTCCTTTCAAATTATGCCTAACGTGCGAGCATTGTGTATTCAAGGCGCTTTTTGTGCTAAAAAATATTTATACATTGTACAAATTCGTGACTATCCGAGATGGAAATTCGTTGACGGCGTTCTTGGTGGTGGTGAAGTTGTACTTTTTATTTTGCGCAATGTAAATTTACTCGCTGGAAGAGTCTGCCACGCTGTTGAGTCTCTGAATGCTTAAACACTTGAAAAGTACCTAAAACTTGGTAACGTTACTCTCAATATATTTGTAGATGGTAGCAAAAAAAAAGTCTCAAGATATTTAAACTCCTTTTCCTTTTTAGCTAGCTCACTATTTTTAAATTGATCATATCATCGCAAAATGAAGACTAATAAAAGATTTTCCTATTGTTGGTATTATTAACAGTTAGTTTCAATAACTCAACTAACGGTTAACGGGTCGTTGTTTTCATACAATTTTCACAGATCGTAACGTCGGTTGTGTCAAAAAGATATGCAAGATGGGTCTCGTCAACATTAATAATGTGTGATACAAAAACGGGGTTACTACAAACATGTAGTGTAATATTTACAGAAAATATAACCTTTCAACGCTTTCCTTGCGGCTTACTAAGTTTATACGTATACCTATAGAGCAATGACCGCTTATTATTTGATTTCGAATACATTTTCAATTTTGAGCAATGTTTTCTATGATTTCAATTCATACTTGAACCAGAAAGAATCTTTCAATTGACTTCAATTGGCTGTAATAGATACGTCTCCTTTTAAATCATCTGTACCAAGTGTCATCAGCCCATGCTTGTCCACTGCTAGACATAGGCCTCTCCAATGGCACGCCACTTTGATCTGTTTTCGGCTTCTCGCATCCAGCTTCTGCCAGTGTCCAGCTTCTGTACCAAGTGTGGTACTGTGAATTATACGCCGTCGCCTTGTACAGCGGTCACTGAAGAAAACGTTCAGTTAATAATTTCATTCAACCAAGTAGGCGAATGAAATCTTCAGTACACTCTTTGGCGTCAAACTCCTGAAGAGATATCAATATAGCGTATAATGAAGTGCATGGCTGATTTTTTTTGGGTGGGTCGAACTTTTACCGCTGAAAATAAGCGTCGATGACATACCAGTACCATACTGCATTTTTCTCATTATTACTTACCACTGAATTTTAAAAAATGGACAACAGCACCATTTTAATTATTAATGTTAATAGTATTTTAAGTTTACAGAAGCAACAAATAACCTATTTGAGGATCCTATCAGAACCTATCAGAGGCCTTCCTAGAAGCAATATATCCTTTAGATCATTATTTTTTTTACAAATATTTCTGAGTTGCCTATGCAGGTAGAGTCGGTCAAAAATGACTTACCAACATTAGGTTGAAACTACATATTATGATTGTCACTTGGCTTCAAGGTTCATTGTTCACTTGTCACAATATAACAACTCTACCTTATTGATGTTGTGAGCCAAGAAGTGTCATCAAAACCGATAGACCACTTTAAGGTACTTGTGTAACCAGCTTAGTGAATCTTCAGCCGTGTGGTGACGGCGAATAGAACACATGTGTGACCACTCAAGCCAAACATTTCCCGTCGTGGGGTCGCAAGAGGCGACCGAGGGAACTCTCCAGATGACGGTCAACAGCGCTCGCTATGGGTTAAAAACCCCTACACCACTGCGATCGCAAACTCACATGCCAAGCGTGGCGATTATTACCATTGTCCCCGAAATGATCATGGAAACCATAGGGAGAGGCCCTCGTCCAGCAGTGGACGTTTTGTGACTGATGATGAATGAATCTTCACCATCACAATGTCTGTATCGATTCCACACAACCATACATAAACAAAATGCTTGTCAGAATAATTCATAACGTTGTATTCATAATCGATGGTCCCGTTCCCACACAGTCGTTAGTTGCATGTGATTTATAGGTACACTTTTTGGACACTGTATACTAAACAATGTACATTAATTATGAACCACATTTTCATACCCAACCGCTGTGAAGAGAGTTCATATAAAACTTTTGGAATGTTATCTTTGCATGTGTCATTGCAAATTGTGCATTCAGTGTGAGCATGAAATTGAAATGTATCGATTTCGTATCGGACACGTGACGTCGGCCCTCGATAGCTTATTGCGCGTGTGACAGATTATCACATGGATTTACACCACCAGAGTTTCAGAATATTTTTTGTTCTGTTTTTTTTTTAATAATCGTACACTAAACTACAGATAGATTCTCTCTGTATTGTTATATTGTAGTCTTTATAGTATTCCACACAAGGCAAAGGCTTCCCTCCACTCTTCCTTGTTTTGAGCCACCCCAGCAAGATGTATGGATCTAGATCGTCCCGCCGTCTACTTCTATTAGTACATCACTCCAAGAAAGAAGTGACAAAACATTTATGACGCACTGCGATTTGTTGAAACGTCTGAGACGTGACATAACAACCAATCACAGCGCAGTTTTGTGCTATGACGTGTCTTTTTTCACATGCGTCCACGTTTCACAACCAGCCCTGATCTTGGTATCGGTTTTCGTCCAT
>SJJU01072996.1:0-12797 GCA_012932125.1 Conopomorpha cramerella | reverse complement strand
TAAACTGGAATCCATTAACTCTAATCGGTTGTACAAAATCTTTAGCGACATTGCCTTCTAGGTCAACAATAAAACAAAACGTTTTAAGTATTCAAGAAAATTATATTTTGTATCGTATTAAAAAAATAGGAAGTTTCAACTGTTTTTTTATTGGTTTCTCAAAACTGGAGTGGGTGAACGGTATTTGGATGTTTTTTTAAAGCTGGTACCTTCCGGTTGGCTTCGTTTGAATATGGTTCAGATCCGACAAAACGGCATCCGTGAGAAAACCACAAATCTGTCAAAATTTACTAGTTGAGGTCGTATTTCTTCAGTTATCATTTCTAAACTCATACACACCCTACATATATCCTTCTGAGGTAATTCCCTATTCCCCTATTCCTATTACCGAGTTACTAGAATTCCTAGGGTTCCTGGAATCTATAACAACTCCGTTTCAGACTGTTTTGACGGTATCCTAACTTTATGATAACGAGGGTCGCAGAGATAGGGATTATCAAATTAACAGCAACAATTTCAATTAGACAATATTATTACATATGTTTCGACTTGCTAGTTTGTGCCATATCTGGATAGCAATAATATAGAACGTCGTCTTAGAAGACCAGTTCGCAGTGTACTTATAATAATGTCAAGGGGGCGCTTCGTGATTTCTCTCGCGTTGCGAATACAAATAAGCATGGATATTTTTAGGTTTCCTTGTTTGAAATTTTAGTCATGGAAATGGCACGACTGGATTGCTATATCTTTTGCATTAAGTCCGTTGATGAGTGGTTTCAGTAACTTTCAATTATTGACACTTTTTCCTTCCTACTTTCTGAGTAATTTTCGATTTATATGCTACAATCCAGATTGCTAGAAGTAGGTTGTTATTTACGTTAAATTGTGTAAAATGTAGACGTACTACAATCCTTAATGAACAGAACCTCAGGAGATAAGATTCCTCTTACGCTATTATTAGACTGACAGTTATTATTTAAATCGGACAATAGTGAAGAAATAATATTAGAATATGCCCAGCCCATACTACGGATAAACGCTAAACAAATTTAAAATATACTATTTTTTGACCAATTTTTGTACAACTGCCATGTAATGTATGTTTTGTTACTAAATAATTAATAACATAAATAGTATAAGACTGCGAAGAGGGTGTGGGGCCTAAACTTGATTCCCATTTCAGCTGAGAGAGAGACCGCGCCAAGTGATCCAAGCTCCGCTGCAACTGTGGGTCACCATCCTAGAGCTGAGGGTGCCGGCGCGTGGGAAGCTGCAGCTGTCATGCGTAGCTACCATACCTGACCAGATAGCTCCCGGTGAAGCCTTCGCTGACGTCAAGAAGCAGACTGTGACGGGTGAGATATGTGGTTTTGATCCCTTTCGGCCGTTTAGGAAACCATAGTTTCATATTCCATGTACCTAGTAATATGACTTCTCTTCTGTAGTAATTTTGTGTGATAGATTGAGAATTGAAGTAATAAGAAAACGCCGTGATTTAAAAGAAGATATAGTAACTAGGATTGAGAAAGAAATGTTATAATTAGAGTGTTAAACGTTAAATACGCTTGGTGAACTGTGGGCATTTGCTTTAGCAAGTGCCTCTGCCTACCCCGCTTTGGGATTAAAAGGCGTGAAGTGTATTGTTAAACGTTCTGCATCCCTTTTAGTGTAGCTAGGTAGTTCTGCACCACTTTGAACTGGGCATGTAGTATGTTCGTAGGGCCCAACATCAGTGACAGCTAACAACTGAAGGCCCCCGGGTGGTATTTTAGTTTTTTTTTTTTGCTTTAGTCAGTAGAAATCTGACACTACTCTGTCATCACCTTCATAGAGCGGTGGGGAGTCCGGGGGATATCCCCCTCGGTAAAAAAAAAACAAAAAAAAGGTAGAATTCAGTACACCGCTCCGCCGCTGCTCTGCGTAATTGGGGATGAGCCCATCGCCCAACCCCTAACAGGCCTATGCATATACGTATATAAAATTGATCCCTTACTCGCGTAATAACTCGACAACGACTGGTCCGAATTGAAGAATATATATTTAATGTGTTTTAGTACGTGTATTCTAGTATATATTCAGTCGCAGTCAGTTCATAGGAGTGGATATATCTCTCTTTATCATTTTACATCGCTACGAGCGAGAGATACAGAGTAGACAGAATTGTAACATGGGACTAGATATTTTAAAGCTACAGTTTTCTCAAAATTGGAATAATTTTTTTGCCAGACAACCTACCGTTCCTACCCTACCCTACTGCTACCCTAGTGATGATAAAATCCATTATTGCATGCTATATTCCATATGGATTACTCCAAAACAAATATGAGTTTTTTTTTTAATTAAACACTTACGAGAAAATATTCACCTACTAGCTGTCCTGAGATCCACGTTGCAATATACAAGAATTACTTGCAATATACAAATTTTCGGCAGGACGTATAAAAAAAATCAAACACACTTCACGCCTATAAATCCCAAAGCGAAGTAAGCAGAGGCATGGAAAGACTTCCAAAAATAGTAGCTTTGTACCAACCCACATTTAAAATAGTACCTATCGGTTTTATTATTTATGAGAGTAAAGTTTTGTTTATTCAATAGACAAACCTCTACACTATAATCTAGGTAAATTAGGTAAATTTACACAAAACATTTATAACTTATCGATATTGACCATCGGACTTATATTAGACACACTAATAGTAATGAGGCAACCTCGATACAACAAGGTACATACATATTTTTTTTTCATGTAGATACATATTAGTCTGGTCTCAAATAAACGTATAGCGTTGTTTCAATAATGCCATAATTCCTTTCGACGTTTTTTCCAGAAGAAATCCATATGGTGTTATTCGATCAACACGAAACATGTTCTTTTTGTGGGTTTGGTTGTAGGTACATTTTAGGTCATGCCCCCGTACTATGACAACTTATAGTAAAATTGTTCTCGCTGTGTGACAGCGATAACGCTAGACGAGTGATATAGCACTCGCACTGTTGCACAGCGTAAATGATAGTACTTAAAGGCCTCGTGGTACAAGTCCTAGTACATGGTCCAAACACCTATCTAGAGAAACCACTTAGACCAGAAGTAAACTAAAATTACCTTCTGTATTAATCCAAAACAAGTTGTATATCTCTCTGAAAGAAGATATAGTGGCCAAGATTTAAAAGGGAAAGCTTCGGTGGTTTGGGCATATGGAGAGAATGGATGAAAGTCGATTAACTAAAGACATTCACATATGTTATATAAGGGGCCGGGTGAGTAGAGGTCGTTCCAGAAGGTCATACATAGACCAGATTGGTGATACCCTGGCGGAAGGTGGTGTGAAAAGTACTCGAAACTGGAGATCATGTTAGAAAAGATGTACGAATATAGATAAGTGAAAGGAGTATTTCAGGATAGTGACAATTGGAGAGCTTTAATCTCTGCCTACCCCTCTGGGAGACAAGCCTGAAGTTTAGGTTTGTAAGTTTTATCTCTATTCGTACGTCTTTGCCGACTGAATCGAAAATTCACTCACGCAAAATTGACGTTCAAATCAACGAGCAGAGCGGTTCCCAGCTACTAAAATCGCATAACGTCACAGCCAGTAACAATCAGACTGTCGTGATCATAAATCAATTGGTTCGCATCGTTGGTCTGCGTTCGCCGGAGACATTCTGTGTGCCGTTGACAGAGTCTGTATGATGAAGGTTGATTGAAGCCAGCTTCTCTGTATTCCTAGTATAACATGAATGGATGAAAAAACACGTAGGTAGCTGTAGAATATAAAAACCGTAGTTTAAACCGGGTATTACGGCGCGAAATTTAACTAAAGATAAGCTGTTTAAAACGGGTATTATAGCGCGAAGATTAACCAAAGATAAGCATTCAGCTTACCTTCGTTGTTCTTCGCGCTATAATACCCGTTTTAAACATATAATATAAAGATAGCTATATTTCATCTTACATTTGTTGTTTGCTCGACGTTTCGACACAGTTCGCGCCGTGTTTCTAATTTAATTAAACAATTTAATATTTTGCATTTAAGTCTTTTTAATGCTATTTTATTCCGTTTGTTCTCGCATTAATCTCTTTTGACGCTTGTCATTAGAGTCAGAAAAAGCATAAAACGTAACTGAGTATTGTTTGGTTGGTTTTCCAGAGTACGGGAGGGCAGTCTCTTCCCGGTCCTTCTGGCCAGTAATAATTCGTAAAAAAATAAATTAATTCCAGAAACGTTTAATTTTGTTTTAAAATCGTACATGACTTAGATCAAGCTTTGTGTTATGCTTCTATATATTATTATTACCTGTATGTGTTGGAATTTATAACAATGAAATAAACAAATTTTTATTTGATTTAATTTGGATCTAGTAATTTATTGATAATCTGGGGTTTAAAGGTCATTTAAAGATTATAGACTATTAATACATTCGTATTTTTTAACGGCTTTATGCATTATTAGTGGACGCCCCACGATTTCATTGGCGCAGATTCAAAAATACTACCATTAAGTTTTAAAACCATAACTCCAACATTAATGTACCAAGCAGTATTGCCGTACGGCATATAAATAAAAAATTATGTATATTTTTTTTTAAATTAGGACAAGCGGCAAAAGGAAAAAATATAAACCGCCGTAAAAAAATAAAAAAATATTAAAACTAAAAAACATTTTTTTTATTGGTGAATTGTGGTCTAGATACACTCTGTTCAATATATTGATTTATGTTATATATTAAATAAATAACCGACTTACAAAAGTCCTCCCCATAAAAACTCGGATCAGCACATTGTGCTTTTACGAAGGTTAAATTTATTTCTCGTCCCGGGTCATTGACACCTTCTAAACAGAAGGGTTTACAGAAACAGTAGACGTAGGCTTAAAAGAACAATTTCGGATCACCCTTTTTTTTCTATCGTGAGGAAATCCGTTATAGAGGAGGGGCTGGAGGGTACAACGGTGGGGTTATGTGGGACTCGCACCCACTAAAACCCCATGGTAGTCACCAGTGGTCCACAAGGGCATTTTTTCCCGAGCCACGGGAACTACCTTAGCCATTACATCCTAGTGTCCTCACCCGTATTTTTTCCATTTAAATTACTCACTTTCATCACATATAGCATACTCGTTTTCTTCACGTCCTCCCAAGCATCCTAGCCTTCTATGAGATCTTAAATCACGCCAGTAAAACGCAAACATAATTTGACGCAAATTCGACTATTATTCCACCGAAATTACAGGATTACAAAACCTCATTTACTTACTGACTGGTTGTTCTGTTTGCTTCGATGATTGGGTCCGCGGGTACCCAGATGTGAGTACCCACTCGCTACTCTCAGCTTTAAGCCTTCACTTTGTTGACTAAAACCCTTTGGGTGTTCTCGTTCAAAATTAATGTGTTTTGAAGAGAAGGTACTTATTGTATTATTCGTGTGTTTTTTAGGTATCCGATATTTTGCATTAGTACCTACATTATGACGGTAACCGTAGGGTGTCGGGCTAAACATTTTCTCAAGTGGAGATCGCAGCAACGACGACTGATTCGCAAGAGGACTGGATGAGAAAAGCCGAAAATAAATCACAATGACGTGCAATTGGTGAGGCATATGTCCAACAGTGGACGAATATGAGTTGACGATGATGATATCAACGCGTATTCTGACAACTCAGACCCAAATATTTGCTCTAGTATCGTCTTATCCTACTTGTGTAAAAGGTACAAACTACCATGAAGCGACATTTAAATATTTAGGGAGTTTAAAATACATACACTTCACGCCTTTCAATCCCAAAGCGGGGTAGGCAGAGGAACTTGCTAAGCAAGTGCCCACGTTTCACCAAGCGTATTTTAACCCAACGTGACAGGGGGTGAGCCCATCGCCGTTATAGGGTTCACACTTGTGGTGTGCGGGTTTCATCACGATGTTGTCCTTCACCGTACGAGCGTTGCGTTGCGTACATAGGCTCTGAAAAAGAGTCCCATTGGTACACGTCCTGTAGCCGACTCGAACCCGCGACCTCTCGGTTACAAGTCAAGTATCCGACCAACTGGACCACAGACGCTCGCTATATGCATATATTTAGGGAGTTTCTTGTCATTTATTCTTTCACTGATAAAGTCCCATACCGAACTGATGTAGCTTTTGACGTTTTCAAAGTGGTGTTTTAATGTTTTTAAATAAGTAACAATGTAAGTACTCATTTAGGGACACGTAGAGCGTTGCGCATCGCGTTGGGCGCTCATACATTTTGAATTCATGGACCGTCAAAACAAATTACTAATGTATGGGCGCCCGACGCAACGCGCAACGCGCCGTGTGTCGTCAAATGAGACCTAACCTTAATAAGAAAACAAACTACTATGAAATGATTAATACTTCAGAATAAGGACTTCAGAGGTTAGGTTAGATTACTAGGCACTTGTTATGCCTGAATTGTTCCAAATCCAGAAGTACAGAATAGTATAGAATAAAAGTATTGTAGCCGTGCGCCTCCAGTTCGGTCATTCTTTTTACATTGAAATTTCCCGTTTCTTATACAAACCATTACGGGCGTTTTTATGCAGTTTCAGTCAGTGTGTGTCTTCAGTTTACAAGAACAGAATAGGGATCGACCCTCTACAGTGAGAGATTCTTAATAATACCTATGAACTAATAATGTCATGGTATTAAAGACTATATATTTTTTATATTACCCTTCTTGTAAACACAACGAACTCTAAATCAATTGTCAATTTACTCTATTACATGACGGAAAACGTTCATCAAAGGATTACCCATGGACTCACTTTGCCTACGTTCTCCCTTCCGCGAGGTATCAAGCAACACCAGTGCTGTTTGTTGCGAGACGCCCCCACTGTATCAGTTGCACGGCGCCGGCGTCTTCAAAGCTCAAAGGCTGACATCACTTGCGCTTGGCGTTTCCAGTCACGCTTGCTGTAGTACCGTCAGCAGAATAATTTGAAATGTAATATAAAGGAGAAATGTCGATATTGAAATACCTTCTTTTATAGTACCTAGGCAGGCAATAATATTGGATAGATACAATGGAGGTACAATAAACAATAGTGACATATTGTGTTGTAGGCAATGTAACACTGGCGTGCGTTCAGAAGTGCCTTTATAGTCACCATACGTTTTGTAGATAGGTACATACCTATACCGAGTTGTTTGGAGCACATAATTGCTCTTTTTTATTGCAAATTAGTGGACCCGATAGAGGCTATTCTACCTTGGGCCGTATACAGAAAGGAAGCATTAAACTTATCATCGTTTACAAGCGCTGGTAATCCAAGGAGGAAAATATATGTAAATGCGCCGATAAGCTTCAACAAGCGCGTATGAACGCTGGGCCCTGGTTAAAATTATACGTTAAATGCGGCAAGACGTACAATTACGCCACGTATACATATGTATTTATTTTAAAAGGAAAGAATCTGGAAGGAATGGTTGAACCAGTTTTGCTTGCTCTGCTGTAACCTGCTTGCTTCGCGTGACTACTGCCAGAACGGACCAGCGCTGACAAGCGTTGGTAATAATAAATGGCGCTTATAATGTTTAAATCTTTCGCGTTTAATGTTTTGGTTAAAATTGATATTTCGTTTTTCTTTTCTATATTATGTTTTCGCGAAATATTAATGAAAAATGAAAAATAATAATTTTCTTCGTTGATTATTATTTTTGAAATCGCCTTGGCGGTTGCGAAATGTGACGTCGGTCGTTGTTTTGTGTAAAAGAATGAATGCCTTAATTCAATGAATAAAAACTTTACTGTTACTGCTTGTCATGACAAATGTTGTTTGTTATCGTTTTAAGTTAATGTCAGTCCATTAGAATGAATGGTTTGAAGAATATAAACCCTAAACATGGATTTATAAATTTAGACACATAACTGTGACATCATTACCTATATTTCATATTTTCTCCGAATTTATGCATGGAAAAGATCTGAAAATATTTGTGCATCCTCATCCTGAAAGGGACATCCCGAAACGCTTTCTTCCTTTTACTAGCTTATGAATAATTAATTGTTGTCAATTGTAGTTCTACATAACAGACCTTTCTTCATCCCCTTTCTTTTACCTAAAAGACAAAGACACAAGACCAAGTTTAAGTTACACAATGTATACGTTACTGTAAGGTAAGAGAGACTCGATTCTCTGTTTCTGACCATTTACGTAATTTTTTAACGTAAATCGTTAAAGAAATACAGTAGAAGTAGGCAGCTGACGGTACCAGGGTAGCAGTCAAGACGCGTAGTCTGCTCTACATGCTGCATGTCCTCGCTTCTTGCGGGTATCTGCGATTAGATCGCGCAGGCGTTCACAACTACCCCCCCGCAGAGTGCTGGAGTGCCGTGTTTATTGCGCTCTTGTGTACAATATACTATTTGTGTTATGTCCTAGGTACAATTTCTTGGTATTGTGGTCAACACGAAACGCCATTTTTATCCAGAAATTTGGCATATTCATTTTTGCATACAATAATGTATATCCAAATCAAAATTCATAAAATCACAATATCACACTTCGGCAGAAATAGGATAAAAGCGTAAGTTAATTAATAAGGAAACAGAAAAAAAGCTATTACTAGAGAAATATACAATACCTTTGTTAGGACACTGAAAAAAGTTTCGGTAGGCCGAATGAACACAAAATAATAACACCTTTTTATTAAATTTAAATTCTTTTTCATACTATTTATTTCAAACTCTTTGCTTATTTCTTCGCTGTTTTCGTTATTGTACCTAATCAGACATCGAGAGTCGTGTATGATTTTTAAATGTATTCGCTAATAAATCGTAAATCGTCATTGACGTCTTCTGTCTACCCCTCATTGCTTTGACAGACGACATCGAAAAGTATGCAATGTACCTATTCGAAAACAAATATTCGTCATAGAGGCATCTAGAGACGATCCATCTTCATCTAGCTTTGTTAACTTAGAAGATACTCTCTCAATACGATACCTGCGATTCTCATCAATCTTTACGTACACGCTCGTTATTTTGCAAATGTCAAAATGGATAGGACCACTTTCCGGAACGCCGTTGGTGGAGGACGCAAAGTTCGCCCGAGAGCCAACATAAAGTTTGACACGTCAGATTCCTCTGAGTGTAGAGGAACCCACCGAAACATTCCCGTTTTGTGAATGTTTGGTTGCTAATGGACAGGGGGACAAACGATGGGTACCTATACAGTGCGACAAGGAAGTTTGGCAAACAATAAACAAAGCATGTTAATAAAAGCTGTGAAGGGCGAAAAACAGGAGTGTCCTGACAAAAAAATCTATTACACGTATTAGTACTAAAAGATTGGCTGATTAGATCGAAGGATTGTATTCAAGGTTTTTTTTTACACCGTGAAATTAAAAAAAATGATTAACCATTCAACACATTACGTTAACACTGGACTGTCTTATTATAACGCCTTACATTTGTTTGTTAGTTTCTGGCTAAAATGCATAAATCAATCATTCAACAAAAAAACGATTTAAACCCGAAGTTAAAAAAATACGTATTTTCAAAAAGTATAACAAAAAAAAAACAATTATTACGTAACAAGCATATAATATATGACTTTTATAATATATTATGAAAGTCACATTATGACTTTACAGAAAATAGAACCAATTTCAACCAATGGTATAGTCAAACGGTATAGTCAAAGTCCTACGTTTTTAAAGCCCCCCTTGATTTATTATCTGGTCTGCCATCATCAAACCATGATTTCCTTATCATGGGATCACCTCTGATAGATCTCGTTTCCAACAAAAACAAAACCGGTCGGATTGAGAAACCTCCTACTTTTCTTTAAGTCTGTTAAAAATAACATACAGCCGAATTTAGAAGTACTTCCTTTTTGAACTCAGTTTGTCCCAACGTCAAGTTGAAAAAGTCTGTCGCAAATTCCACTCGTGGTTTCGTACGTTACTAGTCATTGATTACATGTTTTTTTTTTGTCAACAGTGGCTGTGAACGAGCTGAAGCGGCCCCACTCGGATGCGTCGCTGTCAAAGGATAGCGCCACCACGCTCGCTGTGCCTGCCACGATGGTTATTTTATTCGCTTTCTTGTGTGTTTTCACCGTTTGATAGGGGGTCTTTTACGTGCCTAGTTACTAGGGTACTCCTTGTGAATGTGATTCTAGCAAAGTTACAGTGCAGCAAGGATATTTTTTACGACTGTGGCTTAAAATCTTGACCAGCTAAGAGATTCTTGTAGCACTGTACGTATTTCCCCCATACCAATAATAATCCAACATTTTATTGGAAACTAGCAAACACGGCGAACTCCGTTTCGCCGCCCGATGGCTTCGTTTCGTTTTCCCGCTTTTCTGTTGAAATTTTTCTTAAATTTTCTTTGCTATAAACCTTACGGAGCCTTAGACCTTTCCAACGAATGCAAAACCGTGGAAATCGGTTCGTGCGTTCTGGAGTTATAGCGTCAGGGAGGAGAACCCGACTTATTTTTATATAGTAGATATACGTGACAGTGATCTTTAATTAGCAGTCACTTTCTAATTTGCTTTCAATAAAATTCGTTCGCATTTAAATTATCCTTGCCTCTGCCTACCCCGCTTCGTGGTAATAGGCGTGAGGTGTGTAATAATTTATTTGGATAATCAAGATATAATCTATTTCATCAGATTATTAAATTGGTGATGAAAATAAAAATGATACAAGGCGAACATAAACCCCTATGTCTGACTGCCGAATTGTCCACAAAAAAAAATATTTTCATGGTAAACTGGACCTATTCTATCGACGTCTATGTCGACCCCTTCACAGATAAATATCACGGAGTGAGTGGTATCTAAAGGCAATCCCTTAAGACCTTAGTTCGCGATATTTATCTGATATCAATATTGTTCACCAAATATATCGGCGCGAATGTATAGACAAGCTCGAGCTTAACTTTGCTATTTTACTCGACGTTTCGACACAGTTGCATGCATCATGGTCATGAGCGGACTACTTAGCCGATATACCCGATGAACAACATTGAGTTTTAATGTCCGTGCGCGTATTATACAAAAAAATATCTTATCTGATGTAATTCTAATTCAGGGACTCAGACCCCGCATAACCCCATTCCCTATGTAGGTACATACATAAACTCACATGCATAATCTCCAATGTGGTGGACAGAATTTTTTAACTCCATTTACCCTTTATTTTGGTTTTCACTGCTTATTACAAACAAGAGAAAGAAAACACTGTTCTCAAGGAGCGAACAGCGAAAAACTAAGACACATCAATCAATATAAAAAAAAACGTTCTAAAATCAAACGTCAAATACCAATATAAATAATATAGCAAAGAGGCTGAGCCAAGCTTTAGGTCCTTTTTTATAAAGCGGATTTCGCTTAGGTCGCTTTCACGCATACAGAAATAAATATTCTACCTAATATTCTGGTATAATAATTTTCATGTTCCGGTTTTAAGTCCCACAGGGCCGGACAAGCAATATCCATAACGAGTAAAAAAACCCTATCAAAAACTGTCATTCCATTAGAATAACAATTCCAATTTCGTGAATCAATAACCTAACCAATTTTAACGTCAATGCGTCGAGCGAAACGCTACAGCGGTATTATGTTACGAATGCCGATACCTTTGTCATGTTACATTGTGCTAATAACAACAGATCATCAAGGGTATTATTATATTACAGATAAATATACTTATACAGGGTGGGGCGCGAAACAGGAGCATTAATTTTGGTAATTAATATGGCACGTCGCAGTTAAATATTAAAACTGTAGTAGTTTTAGAGCAGGGATTTTTTTTATGAAAGCGGGTTTTCCCGAACAAAATGTATCACACGAGCTAAAGACATTTTTTTGCCAGTAAAATTAATATTTGAATTTATTTGCTGATGTCGCGGTTACTTACAAAATGGAACAACGCACTCCGAAGTATCACATCAGGAAAGGGTTGAAAATTATTAAACATAGATTTTTTTGCTCGTGTTGCAGACCCCAACCTGTATATAGATTCGCAAATCAATCATACGAGAACGTATGTTGTCTCCCTCTAAGCTAACCATCTAGGGCGTGCCAAAAAGAGATGGCTGTCAGTAGAGGATCAGTGAGTTTGACACGAACTGACAGCTTATTCGGTTGATAACTGAGGCGGATAGAGTGTAATCTTACTTCACTTTTCCGTACATATAAGTTTCACGCGATATTGCTTCTTATGAGAGATTTATTTTCCCGGCTCGATTTTTTATTTACATTACTGAACAATAATAGAAAATAATTTTCTGTCTCAATGTTTTACATTTTCCCATGGAAATTATCAGGATAGAATGTGAATATGACCTAGAAGTCTTTTGACTTCTCGAATTATGCCTGCTATATCGGTTCACCCCAACCGTACGTCATACATTCACTAAACACCGCAGCTGACAGCTATACTGTTGTATCAATACATATCCTAGTTCAAGCATAACACTACTCATCGTCACCCAATGAGTGTGCGAATAAGAGCCGACTGCATCGGTTTGCTCACACCAATTCTCCATTTCACCTAGTTGCCAAATTGTTTTGTTGTAAAATGTAGGACATTCGCATCCTTAATAATAAACTCGATGTAACTTAAACCTAAGTTGTTACAGTTCATTTGAAACTGGTCATTCCGTATTTGACATACAACTGACAAGTTAGCTTGAGCTTGGTGTAACTAAGGAATGGTTATAACGCGTTTATTTGTAGGGCGTCTAGGAGTCTGGTTGTTGTACGGTCGGCCAAGAAAATGGTCTATCAGTTTTGATGACATTTCCTGTGTCACTAAAACATCAATAAGG
>SJJU01072995.1:0-16374 GCA_012932125.1 Conopomorpha cramerella | reverse complement strand
AAGTATTGTTTTAGCACAGATAATATAGTACAGAGACACTATACAGTATCAGCATTGTACTCGTGCGAAGCCGGGGCGGGCGGCTAGTTCTACTAATTTTGTAGCTAGTTCTATTTAATTGACAGAGAAATGCACCTCATAATATTACCTAATAATTTTAATGAAAGAAGCCCCCCAACAAAATTATTTTACCGCGTCATGATGACCATGACAGAGTAATGCTGAAACTTTTTAATTTGACACAAGATTTATATGCGTTTTAATTCGAGTCACACCGATGTAAACGGCGCACGTGACAATTTCTTTAATAGCGAAAACTTTTGGTGCATAAATTCCAGGGAATTAAAAAGTTCCGAGATAAAAATTACTTTGGCGAAGGGATTCCCGAACTTCGACAATAGAATATAAGGGACGCGTGAAAAACTCAATGGACCGTTGGGTTCGTCAAACTTTATAGATATATTTTTCTCTCCCTTTTTCCAATCATCTTAGGAGAACTTTTGATAGAAGTCAGTTCCGTGTTTCCGTTCAGTGGAACATCCCTATGGATGTGGGTAAGGTGAATAGAATAAGAAAATAATATTTCACAATCGTAGACTTTCAGGTGTAGGGAATGGACTATTACCGTAATTTGGGTTTATTGGAGACTAACTAACCCGGCAAACGTCGTTTTGCCAACATCAACAGAGTTTTTCTGCTATTATATGCATGTATTATGTATATAAACCTTCCTTGAGAATCACTCTATCTACTAAAGAAAACTGCATTTAATTGTGTTGCGTAGTTTCAAAGATCTAAGCATACATAAGGTCTGACAGCGGGAAACGACTTTGTTTTATACTATGCAGTGATAAAGATGCTAAAATTTTTTACACTAGTCTGCCGCTTTGCTTATTTGACAAAGGCAAATTGTTGTAGCTTATGTCTCTTATTTATTGTATTACCTATAGTACAAGCAAGCGTTTGACCACCATCTTGATTGGCGTTAATCAACGACGTGATATACGATGGAGCACACTTGCTCTGTGGGGGTACCCCTTACGGGTGACTTGAATGCGTCTTGACTACACTGCGCAGAAACCACAGATTTCGGCAAGTCATTCCATATTATCAATGTACCGTCTTTAGTTTAATTACTTCCTGGGATCGAAGACAGAAGACAGTATCCGTCCCTCCGTCCCCTGATTGATCTCTGATGTATTTTGCTGCTGATGTAGATCCCGGCACTAATGGGAGTCAGAGGGGTGCAAGAGAGGATGGGATAATCACGGTATTTTTGTATAACCGTAGATAGATTAATAAGTTAACGTTTCAGATAATTAAATTAGGTATATTCGCTACAGTGATCCACAGAGTTAGAAGAGGCGAGGTTTTGTGTTCTGTGAATGAGACGTCTCATTTGTTTATTGTATGTAAAGTATTTGTGCCAGTACGCTAACATGATGGCACGGCATATTAGGGGTACGTGTAAGTTGACTCCAGGATGTCCTAAGAACGCAACGGTACCACCCTCGCACTGCGTCCTCCAGAACTGGAATTTGCTTCAAGGATTCCGCCCTGGTCCCGTTTTTCGGCACCCACACTACTTGGTGCACACAACACGAAACTACACCACACTCTTGAATAAGTTACAGTTCCCTGCATTATAAAAACAAAGTCCCTGACTACAACACCAAATCCACCGTTTTGATGCCTATTACGACAAATAGAGGGGTTGGTAGCCCTGCCCTATCCATAGCCAGGGTCTAAAGACTGTATTTTTCATACGTAAAAGCTTTAACTTTCGGACGTGACGATTTCAACATAATTCACGTCATACCTCAATAAACCTACTATGACAAAAATTTGCTCAGTACACGGACCGTTCAAACAACATCCATAACATTATAAAACCCTTGTAATTGAATTTCAGTGAACAAAAGCAAAATCCTGAAATAGACATTCAGGTACCCTAGATTTAGAAAATTATTATAAAACCACCACCTAATATTTGAAACTGTCATGTACCAATATTTGATTATGTTTGCGTATCTAAATTAAACTGTTGTTCTGTTTTAGCGTTTTTGTCCCAGTTTCCCAAGCAGTTAAAAGAGGCCGCTTGAGGTACCCCGTCCGGTTTTTTGTTGATATAGCTCATGAATGACGGCTATTTGGACCCTCGAACCTTTACGGTTTCCTTTCTCCTTGTAGTATACTATGATTATCATTAAAAGTGAATATTCTAAAACAGTTGGAGTGTTACCCTCAGTTTTTGCTTTTCCTTTGGGAATTACTTTTATAATCCCCCCGCAAAGTTTCGTTATAATCAGTTTTGTTGTTTTCTGTTAAGAAGTTAAATCTATCTTGTAGAAGGGAAAAACCATCGGGGAGGAAAGCTGAATAGATTGGGTTTCACGATTGCCACTGAGAATAAAAAAAAATAAAAGGTAATACTGGTACTATACTTTTTTTAAACACAATGAACAAGCATTTTACGCGACCCGTCCTGCCTGATGTTAATCAGCGATGTGGTCTTAGATGAATCACACTTATTCAATATGAACCTATTAACCCGTGACTAGAAAACCTTCAGTCTGTACTGCGAAGGAAACACAGACTCCGGCAAGTCATTCCAAATCCTGGCGGTTCGCACTGTGAAAGTAGACGCAAACCATCATGATTTTGTATCTTTTTTGTTTTAATTACTTTAATTTGACATTTTATACTGAGTATCACGACGCGAAATCCCGATTTCGCTTTTGGATCGGATTGAGGCTATCCTGGTGAAGCTTCAATTAATGACATAACCCACAATAGGAAACCAGGCATGACTCATGTATCTCTGTACTGTTGCATACTATAAACAAAGTGCCTAAGAGACTTTCCATTTTTTTTAAATGTACATATGGTTTCACAAACAACAATGCACTATGTAATTTATGTAACGAAACGAAACCATTACAGCGTAAAAAAGATTCAGTACATTGCCAGCAACATGAACCACTGTATACTTAATTATGTTTGTGTATTTCAATGCAAAATAACACGATTGTGTGACAAAAGATATGTTGGCACAAAACTACGTCGTACTCAAAAAAATATTCCCCAAATAGGATTTTGTGCCATATTTAAACGTTATCGTCACAACACTACCTACACGTTCCAGCTGCATGTGAAGACGAAGAAGCATTTCAACTAAAACATTTCCGGTCCATCACTTCCTTCCGGGAAAAGAATCTCGAAGTAAAGTAAAATATTCCCTATAAAATATTTGCAGGGAATATTTTTCCACCACCTACATACGTCCCATGTAGTAATATTGAAAACGCGAGAGTTTGAATGACCGTTTCATGGAAGAACTAATAAACGAAATATGAACGAACTCGTAGACTAGTATGCGATTTCGGAAATCGACGTCCAAAGTCCTTATTGTGCATCAGATATACTATATTTAATCCCGAATTTCGCACGGGAATGATATAAACTGCAGTTTACACTGTCGGGGTACATTCGTTTTTAGTTAAGTTATTAGCTCGTGGATTCTGAACTTGAATAATCTTGTCAAGATAAAAAGGGAAATCAGAGTTGCCCCTTTAGAAAAACTAGAAAGAAAGAGAAGAAACATTACCGTAATATCAAACGGGCAAATTTAAAGATTTAAGGGCTCCAGGCGGCGTACCATGAAATGTTAAAGTTGTGAGAGACAGTGAGAGCACTATTATATACCACCCATCTAGCGCTGTCCTTGTCACATAACGTGAACAATATTACTTTAATATGTCATGGTACTGATCCGACCCGTAGATTTTCTGTATATGTATATTTTACTAAATACAGTACAGAAATATCGAACAGAAAATGTCTAAGTCTATAGAAAAGAGAGAAGAAGTAACTAAGAAAAGTAATTATTTTTATATACATAATTATTGAAATCATTCCTACAACATCAATAAATTTCTGGCCGAAAATCAGCGCCGCGTAACATAATGTTCCCTAGCCCCTTATTCGCGCGTTATTCACCTTCTTTGCTTGTGTGTCCAGTTTTTGATTGTGTTTTTAATAGGTATTTTTCTTGTAGAGCCATCTGAACATTGTACAATCCAAAGGAAAGGAGGTATCAGAATACTGGCCAACCCTTTTCAGGGTATACAAATAGTGACTAAGCAAATCTTATATAACTCTAAGCCTATTTATAGATATTTACATCGTCTATAAATACAGCCACGGCCAAATAGTGTGTGACATAATCCAGAAACCAGGATTCCCCTACTGAGTGAGCCACGTCAAGAGGAAAGGTACATTTTTCACTGATTAACAAGCACAGCACGTCACAATTTTCCACCATCATTGTTAGGATGTGTACACAATGAAGGACGTTCTGTGGGTGTTAGAAAAAAAACATGTCAGGTAAATTTAGAGGGTGTACTTACATTGCGGCAAGGTGGACTGATGATACGCGAAAGATGGTTGGCAGAAGCTAGATGCGAGCAGTCTAAAATCAATTACAGTGGCGAGCAATAGGAGTGGTCCAGGACGTGGACGAATAGTACAGAAGAAGATGATGATGGCGTAAATTGTAAGACGTTGTATAAAAATGTACATTATCAAGAGTTCTTTAAGTTATAACTCAATATTGTTCACCGGGTATATAGGCGCGAATATAACCAAAGACACGCTCGAGCTTACCTTTGTTATTTTACTCGACGTTTCACGTTCTCTGGTGATCACGATGCATACAACTGCGTCTAAACGTCGAGTAAAATAACAAAGGTAAGCTCGAGCGTGTCTTTGGTTATATTCGCGCCTATATACCCGGTGAACAACATTGAGTTATAATGTCTGTGCGCGTTTCATAAAAAAAATGTTCTTTAAGTTATTCTGAAGAAAAAAAAGTAGTTTTTGCAACGAAGGCACCGCTTAAAAATATTTTTAATGCAGACTTTATTAAGAATATATATTTTTTGCGATAAGTTCAGAGGTCAAAGTTCAAAATTAAATTCGCTCGGTACACAAAAGTACACATATTAGCTTAGTAAGTGCCTTTGAGCCTCTTGCGCTCTTTCTAACCCTTTGGGACTGACTGTGAGTGTATTTATTTTATAGTCGCGTACTAGTCTGAGGCGTAAATGTAACGCTGTTTCTTTCAGTATTACTGAGTCGTAAAGCCAGACCTAAGTATTCGATATGCGATACACTAGCCATTTATTGCAAAATCCATAAAGACCGCAACTGACATTCTAATAACCTGGGAAATGAAGATCACAAATTATATTGATGGAAATTCCAGCCCTCTGCTGGTTTTGCACAATAATTTACCTACTTTTTCGATCTACGACCGTTATAAGAGAGTTATAAAAAGTTTGCACTCTCGAGTAATACCGGAATCCGCTTTCAAGCACCTTTTCCTCATCATCGCACCATCTTCAGGCTCACATATATTAATAATCCCGTCAAGGGGTACGGTAGACTCGACCGAAACCATATTCCGATATTAAAATAAGGATGTCGAGTCGAGACCATTATACACAGAAAATTCGGATTGTCGAGTATTTTGTTCATTTCTAATGGTGCTGATAGACCAATGACATCCGGGTCTAAGCCGAATGACATCTCCCGAGCGTAGCCCGGTTTCGTCTAGTGTATAAATAACGTGGTATTCTATTTATCTATTTAGTTTCTTTATCTATTACCAGTACTCGTAATAATATCCTTTGGTGGGACATTTTTCACATGGAAATCTGACGTCAAACTAAGACAATCCATGCCTGCTAGGTATTAAAATACTTACAGAAATACTATCGTTTTTGTTTGTATACTTTCATGGATAAAACACCCAGCATCATACAAGAGACATTTAGTCTCAGCTTATGTAAGTCCGAAATAACGAAGCCCGAAGCAGTAATCAACCACGCAGCTGAAGCCACCCTCGGATGTAATGGCTTACGTTGTTTCCGGAGCCACAACACGCGAGTGGAAACCATGGGGTTTTAGTAGCTACGAGTCCAACATGACCCTGCCATTACGATCTCCGCAACCGGTGGGCTATCTTTAACGGATTTTCTTACGATAAAAAAAGGAAAAGACCTAAAATAAAGTGTTCACATCACCAACCCAGTCCAAATTTTCCCGTCGAGAGGGCCGCGGCGAGGCGACCGATGGACGGGGAGCACGTGTTCTCTGAGTTAAACCACGTCACCGCTGCGATCACCAACCCTCCTACCCAAAGTTGCGATTATTCTCATTTCCCTGAATGATACGAAAATCTTTGGGGAGGGCCATGTACAGCAGTGGAATCATGTGGCTGATGATAATATACTATATAACTATAGTATATTATATATAACTAATATAGTCATACCTATATAACTATACTATATATATAACTATAAAGAATACAACTTGTTTGTTACATTTTGCCAAAAACAAATTCGTAATTACATGTAGCGATGAAAGACACACAGTATGCACTAGCCTTTATTCCGCATAACATAGTCTAGGGGCCGAGCTACCGATTACTAACGCTTCAAATACAGGGCGGGCGCGGGTCGCGGGGCGTCTGTCCACACGGAAACTGTGACGTCATTACACCAGTGTCCATTGAGCTTTATGAGGCTATTAGCGTGTTTTTTTTTTGTTTCAAAACATTTTTGTCCCAGAAAATTTCAACGAGTCATTTGATTTGCATTCAATGCTTTCGTTGTTGTTGCTATGGGGGTGTTGATGTTATGTACAGTTTGTTGTCTTTGCTACCTCACACATAACTTTTCACTGGGCGAACCGATTTGGATGATTATTTTTTTCATTTAAAGCTGCTGCTCCCCTTTCGGTCCCATTTAAATTTGGTTCAGTTACGACAGTGACATCCATGAGAAAACCACAAAAAAATCTATCAAAATTTCACTTTTTTCAGTAGTTGTTATTTATTTATAGACAAACATGACGGCCGGCATGGACTAGTGGTCAGGACATCTGCCTCTTGGACAACGGTCGCGGGTTCGATTTCCGCTACGGGCATAATGCTTCAGTGATGAGCTGAGGCATTTGTTGTGTGCATCTGGGTGTTTTATTTATCTATGTATGTATTTATATAAGTCTCTGGCACCCATAATGCAGGGTATCCTAGTTTGGGGTGTGTGAAAAAATGTCCCGGAATATTTATTATTTACTAGTGGACGCACCTCGATTTCATTCGCGTAGTTTCAGTATTTCATACAAACTATAACACCCTCTATATAGCGACGCGGCCCACAGGAACGGGATAAAAAGTATCCTATGTCCGTCTCCCGGTTCTAAGCTACTTCCCCACCAATTTTCAACCAAATCGGTTCAGCCGTTCTTGAGTTATAAGTTCTTTTATATATGATGATTTATACTTACATAATTTCACAAGTAAAATTCAAGTTGGATGGACAGAACCTTTGAAGGTATTCTGATGTTCGAGGGATATTTGTACATACAATGGAGCCCAATGTGAGCGCTGAAGAGCAGCCCTTATGGTCGTTATTTATTCATTTTACCTTCGGCGTTGGGCTGGGACGTATAAATAATTGTTGAAGATGTATTTCTTCGTGGTTACATGTGAGGTTACCTATGTAGATAAAACATTATTTATTTATCGTGACGTGCTACTTTAGGAAGCTAATCCTGAGGGTTTATTTATATTTGTTTTACGTTTAAATTTGTATCTTTTGTCTTTGTCATTATTTATACCTAGTACTCTGTTTTGTGTTTTGATACGAATAAACTCGTTCTCTGTCTGTCCTATCTATCTACTACATACACTTCACGCATTTTAATCCCAAAGCGGGGTAGGCAGAGACACTTGCTAAATGGCCTCAGTTCGTCAAGCGTATTTAACCCAACGTGACGGAGGTGAACCCATGGCCGTAATAGGGTTCAAACACGGTGTGCGGATTTCATCACGATGTTGTCCTTCACCGTACGAGCGTTGCGTTGTGTACATAGTCTCTGAAAAAGAGTCCCATTGGTACACTTCCAGTGGCCGGACTCGAACCCGCGACCTCCCGGCTATTAGCTTAATCTGTATGTAGGTGTGTAACGAAATCTTAGAAGTCGATTTTTACCAACTTCACGTTATGGGTGAAGCCATCAAGGCCTGAATTTTGTACACAGTCATAAACTAAAGTTTGTAATTTAAGTTTTGTATCTTTTATGTTAAGGATCAATTTCATAAAATGACACATTTTGTTTCGTGTCCATTTTGTTCTAACTGTGCGATGTCTCCACATCAAATTTCGTTAAAATCCATTGAGTACTTTTCGCGTGAAAGCGGAGCTCACGTATTTACTTACATTTACATTTTAAAACATTGACCCTTAATGACCCCCTAGCAAAGCGCTCCAAGAAAGACATGACAAGACATACCAAGCACTGCGATTGGTTGAAACAAGCTTAGTTGCGCAATGTGTGACATAACAGCCAATTACAGCGCGTATTTGTCCTATGCCGTGTCTTTCTTGAGGCGCTTTGCTAGGGGGGCTGGGATGCATCCCGCCTGTCTCGACGTGATAAAAATTAAAACTATTACTGTGTTACACCGAAAATGCACAAAAGTATTACGGAGATACGACGATTTTAGATAGAAACAAAATGGCGGCTTATTCAGATTCTTCTAGAAAACTTTCGTCAGAGTAGTTCCTGACCATAATTATTTTAGCGAATGCCTCTGATCTCGTAGTTCCTTTGTGTTCCCTAGATACGCTAATGGCGCATTCGCTGAGAAATAACTGCTAGTTCGTTTCCTGACCCCGACATTATCCTAAAGTAATATATTACACCTAAAAGTATGCTTATTTTCGCACAATGTTTTCTTTTACTGTGTACGCTGTGTAAATTTCGTAGGGTTTACTGTACGGTTTAAGTTGATGTTCTCTATACGTACACTTGGGAGCAAAAATTACGGCTCATCAAATCCAATCGAATAGTTTATTTCTTCAACGTTATAAGTGCTACTACATCCAGATATACAGTAGTATAACACAAAGCTTGATGTCAATGATGAAAGTCATGTATGATTTTAAAAACAAAATTAAACGTCCCCGGTTCGAATTAATTTATTTTACTGGCCAGAAGAACCGGGAAGAAATTCGCATCTATTCAAATCGTCAGGGCTTACATCTAAGTATATTTAACATAAATATGACTTAATACTAATTTAACAAATGCCTGGATGAGCCAATGATGGCCGGATACATCTCTGACTGGTGAACAGCTCAAGGGCACTACATTATAATATAAACACCCTTGTGTCCATGACAAGTCGCAATTTAGACGGAATAAATAATTCAATGTTATTAAAGGTAAAGCATATTCTGAATGTCACTTTCCTACCTTTTTGGGAGTAGGTATGTTTATGCTCAGTCATTGGTAGGCTGATCGATTTATGAGGAACATTCGAGAGTTATGTAATTAATCATTCATAAAACGTTTTAAAAGTATCCTTTACCTGATCACAACGTTTTAGAATATCATTGTCAAATATCCTATTATTATATTATATTACATATATATATACATCAGCCACAGGAATGAATGAATGAGTGAATAATACTCTTTATTGCACACTGTATATTACAAAATATAAAACTAACAATAGTAAGATTGCAAATGGCGACCTTGTCGCTCAAAGCGATTTCTTCCAGGTAACCCGATTCATAAAATATAATGGAACTTAATATATTGTGTAATGGGTAGTGTGTGTAGCTATCCTAGCTATCCTAACCTAGTAATAAAATAAAATGACGTTAATTGCGGTAGGAGGGCCTCCACCAAAGATGTCGGTGATAATTTGAGAGGAAAGGCCAATAATCTCCACGCTTGGCAGGCGAGTTGGCGATCGCAGTGGTGTTGTGGTTTCACACACAGAGAACGCTGCTGCCCGTCTTCTGGATTGTTCCCTCGGTGGCCTCTTACAACCCCCACGACAGAAAATGTTGGGCTGGTGTGGTGACACGTGTTGTAATCTATTCGCCGTCAACACACGGAAATTACGTACAGTAAGAATAGCAAAGCTGTATGTTGAATTCAGGTACGGTCGGCCAAGAAAGTGGTCTATAAATTTTGACTCAAGTAAAGAGAATTTGACAGAGTTTTTCTTCGCGAATAACTTCGTAATTTATGAACCGATTTTGATTATTATTTTTTTGTATAAAAGATGATATTTCAAATGTAGTCCCATGGTAAGTAAATCAGGGTGTGAAGATGGCAAGCCACTAATAGGTACTGGTTGAGTCGATTGTTTTTTTCTAAACAGTCTTAAGTTCTTCAAGTCGCGGGTGAGTAGGTACCTAATGAACAAGTTTGCTAATGACCACATCGCTGCTTAACATCAGGCAGGATGGTGGTCAAACGCTTGTTGATAGTGATAAAAAAACTATTCTTATAGGTAGGGTACCTGTAGGGTTCCACAAGAGCTAAGAAAGGATCTTGGAAAAAAAATATATTATTTTTCTATAAAAATATGAATTTACGCGAATAAAATTGCGGGGCTTGCACTTGTTCTTTGATAAAAGAAAAATGGGTGTGTTGTAAAAATGGCTTTTCGCTTACAATCTCCTTTCTCTTTGGATTCTTAAAAGATTTTATGTTCAAGGAAAATGCACGTTATATTTTACCAGAGAATACAATATTGGGGTGTTGTAATTTAATAGGCATTACGTGAACCTTTTTGACATTTATACCAAATGAAGATTGAGAGACAAAGTTATCTGTGGAGCGTTAATTATGATAAATAATCATTACATAAATTCCTAAATGTTGCAAAGTTGTACAATAGGATTAAAATTTATCCTTGACATTAACTATGAGGGATACAAAATATTGTTTTTCATTTCTTACAAGTCGAATTTTAGTAGTTTCATACATGCAAATATACCGTTTGTCACGTCCGTTTCTCAGAGAGCTTCCCCACAGTTTCACTCGTGCTATGTATTTATAATTATCATATTTGGTCAGATTATAGGCTGAAATCATGGACCTCCACTGGTCACGATCTAGGCAAAGTTTGCCGCAGTTTGACTTGAGCTATGTTTGTATAATTTATTAATGGATGACGGAATTAAAACTGTGAAACGAATGTATAATCTCCAGTGGCGTGTACTGGCTTTTACGACAAGGTAGGCGGTAATCCCCAAGGATTGACACCTATAATAGGTAACTTGTCTTTACGAAATATAGGTACCTACCTACTCACGCACAAAACACAGAACCTTCGGACACAGGGCCTGTGTTATGAGTACAACAAAAAAATATCTAGCAATATCTATTCTCTATTATTAGCTCGGGAAGCCTAAATATAGATAAGATAGGCAGTGTCTTTTTGCCTATATGGTGTGCACGCCACTGATAATTTCCTACCCAGATATTGTATTTCAGATTACCAGAAAAATCTATTATCCGCCGTACTGTACCCGGTACCGCCGGATAGAATACACGTGTCACCACGACCTCAAGCCAACTTTTCTCGTCGTACGGATCGTAAGAGGCGACCGAAGGAACCCTTCAGAGGACGGGCAACAGCGCTCTCTGTGAGTAAAACCACAACACCACGGCGATCGCCAACCCGCCTGCCAAGCGTGGCGATTATTGCCATTTCCCCCCAAATGATCATGAAAATTGAGAGGCTCGCGTCCAGCAATGATGATGAAGAATATCCGTAGATGACACGAAGTGTCAAATCGTTCGTCAAATTAGTGAAAGAAAAGCTTAAAACATACCTGAGTAGTTGCTTGGTACACGATTCAGAAACCTTAGACAGGTTGTCAGCCCATAGCAATTTATTGTCCCGAAACTTTGCCTCGACCGAAATGAATAACAACAATAATGGCGACAGGATATTCCTTCGGGAGCGAATTTCCGCGAAGGAACGATCCGTATCAATATTTTGGCAAAAAAAGAAACAGATAACAAACACGGTGACAGATATCAAATTATAGCAAATCTCTGAGAATGAAGGGTCCTAGAGCTTATTAAATGTAGACTAATAAGATACCTACAGTTGGCCATGACAGTGGTGTATCTGTTTTTATGACAATTCCTGTGACAATAAAACATCAATAAGGTAGAACGTAGAAAAACGTCAAAGAAAATTCTATATTTAATATATAATTAATGTGTAAAGTGAGGAGGTGAAAAACTTTAACGATTTGTTAGAAATAAATACAAAGCTTGTGAGTCCTGAAATTTTTCTACAAATCATGATTGGACATATCGTCGCTTAAGTTCTAACACCGCGGAAGTCATTTTTTTAAAGAAAATACGTTACGTATGTCCTTCGATAGAAAATTAAAAGACGCGGCGGTTGACCGATATTCGATAGTATGGTTGATTGATATTATGCATATTATGCGATTTTGATAACACAAGGGACCGGGAGGTAGGTTCGAGTCCGGCTACTGGACGTGTACCAATGGGACTCTTTTTCAGAGCCTATGTACGCAACGCAACGCTCGTACGGTGAAGGACAACATCGTGATGAAACCCGCACACATACACCCGCATACAGGGGGTGTGAAGCCTATAACTGCGATGGGCTCAACCCCTATCACGTTGGGTTAAATACGCTTTGTGAACCATGGGCATTTACTTTAGCAAGTGCTTCTGCCCATCCCGCTTTGGGATTTAATGGCGTGAAGTGTATTTTTATTTATTTTTTAATAAGGGATTTACGCAATTTTGTTTAACTTTTCTTCTCCAGGATGATGCGATTCAACATGTTAAACGAATATCGAGAAAAAAATCAGAATGAAAAAAAATATAACCTTAGTGTGGTAGGCCAGAATCTTGGCCGACTGTACTTAGTATGTTTAGTTTTATTCCAAAAGATTTTATCTTTGATTGAAAAAAAATATTCGAATATTGATATTTAAATATTTTTGAATTGCCACAAATGTTTACTCGCGGTGTATTCCTTTTGTTCCATTCCCCTTGGAATTTTGGGATAAATAGCCCTATAACAAGTAATACAACTTTCTATTGGTAAAATATGTTTTCAGCAAATTCAAAGATTACCTTGACAAACTGACAACCTTTTTGATAATTAGTAGTACGTATATAGATAATGAAGTACGTAAATAAAATTCTGCGTTAAATAATTTTAAAATACTAATAAAATTATTCACAGTGTAGGTCGCCTACCGATCCAAAAGCAAAAACTAAATAAAAATTGTATAAGTTAATCCGAGTTTCCTACAGCTGTCAGCAATGTTATAGAAAAGTACAAGATGCTAAATTTAATATGTTGGATATTCGGAGAAAGTTTAAATGTGGAAGGTGCGTACATACTTTGGAATCATTATTATCTACGGACAAAACCTTCAGAAGATGTCGTACCATTATTTAAATACGAATCTGACAAGCATCTGTTTAGACTTTTCACAACTTTGTCCGTTATGTTTTTTAGAAGAGGAGAGTGTCAAACTTCAAAGTTCCAGTACCTACCAACTAAAGTAAAATAATTAGAAAGTTATTTTGGTCTTAATTAACCTATTCACTATAAATAAACATTAATTACTTACTTACTTTGCCTAGCAAAAACCTTTTAAAATACTTACGGCAACCTTGAGCTTGTGTCACTAAAATGAATTGCTATTAATACATTCCAGGCACTACGTTTAAAGCTGCTGTCACAGAATCCTAAGTTAGTTGTATCCGGGAAGGTATATTTTTAAACGGTAGGCAGCCTCTTTCTGTGAAACTCAGCCATTCAGAAGACCAATAAAAAAGTTTATTTTCGGCTGAATGGCAGCCTTATTTTACGGAGCGTTTGAAAGTACTACAGAATTCTTAATGAACTCTCCCCATTTCAAGTTACGACCTCCTCCTACATCAGCTGTAAGTTGGGCTAGCGTTACCTGATCTTAAGTCGAACGGCATGGTGAGGCGGGGTGCCCCCTGGCCTCGTGCTGACCGCCTCCGGGTCACAGACAGGGCTCACCTCCCCGCGTCATCGCACGCCTGCAATGCACTCACACACTCACCACCACAGACCAAACACACTGAAACAACCGTAACTTCGTTGAAAAGTCGCTTCGGATGCGAACAAATTATGATGGAAAGTTTGTTTACGTCACAACATTTGGTGTGAAAAACACGTTAATCGTGTGGAGACAACGGCGGGACGCGGGCCAGCTTCGGCGGCGGCGGCGGATCTGCCGCGAGGGTGCGGCGCGCGCAATCTGCGATCCCGGTTTCCATGGCAACCGCCCAGGCGGATCGCCTGTCTTCTCTCCCTCTCGGTGTCGGGGAAAAAAAACTTAAAATATCGAATTAATTACGCAATACCAATGTTTTGTGCATCCATTATCTCGTCAAAGTGACCCTCCGCCTAGGGAGCATCGATTCAGCACCTGAAATAGCCCCTGCGAAGGTAGGTTTTCTTTATTCAAATTGCACTGCACGCATCTAAATGCAGCTGCTGCATCCGGTCAATATCTTTAATATGGTAGAGCACTTACATAACCTCATCTAAACATTTTCGGCGCTGATGTCAACAGCCAAACGGAATAGAATAAGGGTGACTTCCCCGAACTAGGTTAAACGTTATACGTTGGGAGCAGAATCAGGTCGCACGATCTTTGCCTATACTAGGTTATACCTAGTTAAGAGGGGCTGATTCTCGACAACAATGTGTTTTATTGCCGTGTCTATAACACGTTCCGGTATTGAATTAGCGATTCAATTTAAAGGATATGTGAATTCAAAGGGTTTAATAGGCTTTAGCTTGTTTCCTTCACATGTATCTACCAAGTCCTCATTATTTCAGATAAACGTTTATCAAGGGTGAGTTTGCCAGATTAACTCTTATTGTGTTCTTAAGAAAACGACTCTTTGATGACATTTAAAAAGCTGTAAAGGGATTATTCGTTTCTATAAGTATTATTTGTGAGTGTTTCTTATGAATATTGTTACAGGAGTTGCTTTACTTAGTATATTTTGTTTTGTAATACTTGATTCATTTGTTTACTTCACTTATGTATTATTGAACCTAGTGAAGTACTGGACAAATGGACTTTACGAGATCGCGCCACGCCTTCCTGCCGCAACTGCTCTGGCATCAGACCAGCACATCTCTATGTTATATGCCTTTATGTTGGGTTTGATATAATTATATCTAGTATACTACCCGACCAATATTCAAGGTGTCCGATATTAGGTGTCATTCCTTTTTAGACAACAAATCTATTTGCTATTATACCTACAAATGTCATTTAGACATTGAGGTATCCTTATTACTTGTTATTACTACGCCTACCGCCTACGTTATTGTTGTTTAAATGCCTCTCTCGGTAGACTGTACCTAAAAAATGATGTACCCTGGTGGTATTTATTACTTGCAGTTTTTCCCTTTTATTGGAATATTTGGGTTGAAATACATCCTACGTGTTATTCCGATTTATAAGATCCATTATTGTAAAGATGCATTGAAATCCGTTCAGTAGGTTTTGCGTGAAAAAGTAAAGGACATCTCAACATCCATTCAAACTTTCGCGTTTATATTAGTGGGATACAAAAGACTTATTTATATTTCCTCTCTCTCTCTTCTACGAATTTCTTGTGATACTAATATGTTCCCACAACCTTTAGCTTATTTTTTGCTATGCGCCGAATTTATAAACGTATCCAGATCGGATGTATTTTCGTGAAAAACATTCTAGGCAAAGTGCTCTCTCAATCTTGCGCCCGATGGGCGATGCCTAAATGAAAAACTTTTTCATTGTTCTTTCTTCAGTCGGAAATGAATGGGCAAAAGTTCCGAATTTCTTGCATGGAGTTCAGATGTTGTTGGGCAGTTAATATTTTAGTGCTCAAAAGTATTGGTATTAGAGGGTGATACGTATTTCAGTATTCCTGATGGCTTCCGATGGATTCTGTACAACACGTTGATTGGCTTTTGGTTTGGTGCGTTTCAATAATACGAGACGATAAATTACTTTGCACTTTTGATATAAAGTCAATCAGCTGATTGTACATTTTGTACGCAGAACCCAATTTTCATGGTATCAATAGTATCCTTCTAAGGTGTATAGAATTTAACTTCTGCGTACTTATAAGAACTGAAAAACCTACTACTCAATATGAGTCATATAATAATATGTATTGTATGTAAAAATATACTCATTTAAATGGAATCTAAATATGCGTTTATTTTAATTGGCATTCCATTTAATTGGAGAGATTGAGAGCATCTGTGGTCCAGTTGGTCTGATGCTTGACTTGTAACCGGGAGATCCCGGGTTCGGTTCCGGGCTACTGGACGTGTACCAATGGGACTCTTTTTCAAAGCCTATGTACGCAACGCAACGCTCGTAAGGTGAAGGACAACATCGTGATGAAACCCGCACACCACAAGGTGTGTGAACCCTATAACGGCGATGG